>PGTU02006485.1:0-60556 GCA_002896215.2 Cicer echinospermum
AGGCCAAAATTAACGAAGAATGTACTCTATATAATGTAAATAATATACCAAAATTGGCTCAACTATAAATAGATATATTTATTTGGACGTTTATACACATTGGTATTATAGAGACTTTTATTATTGTACATGCAAACCTAACTTTTCCTCTCTAACATTGGTACATAGAATATGTGTCAATGATTTTGGAAGGAGGGATCAATGAATCTCTATATGTCTTACATTATAAACTCCAAATTGACACAAATGATATCTATCAACTATCGGACTTTGCATGATAATTAAGACTGCATTTCGTTAAAAAAACGTAATTGGGACATGAATTATCCTAGGGTACGAGACGGACCTCCACTGTCCACTCCCTAGCCCACTCGCTAGAGAATTAACAATTCCCCAATCATGCAAAGACAAACACTATTCTCACCACATGCTTCACTTTATTTACTCAAAAGGAAACCCATTGGCAGCCCAATTATTTCAAAGAAATAGAATAGAGTTGGAAAATTCATTTTTTGGCAACAAATAGTTTTTGAGTAGCGGTATTTTTGTAACAATATTATACTAATTTGTTCATTTTTCTCAAAAACATTGATTGTTGTTAGTTAGAGTATTGTTTTTGCCAGATGTGCACAGTATTTGTCTTAGAATCTCAACACACTATGAAAAGTGAATAGTGGGTTTCCCAAAAAGACATAAGAAGAGAGCCTAGTGTGCACGCATACCTGAAAATGGCACAATGTTAATGCAATGATTACACAGTATGTCACTTAAGTAGGTAGTTGGACTTAATTAGAGTGGGTTAATATGAGATTTTAGAACCTATGTAGTTCGGATCTATATGAATAAGATAAGAACAGAATATAGGATGAGGGTAATATTTAGATTAAAACAATGTATATATTATTGTACTGTTATTTACACTATAGATGTAATTTCACATGTTGTACAAGATTCATCAAATTGAAACATACAATTACGGAACCCTATGCTAGCAAGTGTTCTAATTTCGATTAAGAGTACACCTCACTATTGGTCTACTAAGAACATACAACATATACGAGTCGTGTTCCTAGGTTGCGCGCTAACAATATTTTGACAATACGCAAAATAGACCTTTTAAGATTTATAACTTGTTATTCCACTAAGTTACTACGAGAAATAATACTTTTTTCTAAGGATGAACGACAGAGATTGTTACTAGAAAGCTCCCTATTAGAGAACCATTAGATTAGATGTTGCACTAGGGAGGACGAAACCTGATTCGTATATATGTTACTCTAATCCTATATATGAAACTAACCAATTGTAATCTCATGCTCCAATTAACTTATGTAATTCACTTATGCTTAAATACTCATTCAATGCATTCATTGCAATAATTCGATGGTCCTAGGTCGTATAGGATGAATGGTGTGCGGACCAATTAAAGAATGTACATCTTATCAATTGGTGCCAATCATTATTAAAATTATAATTACATGACAAGAGTAAAAAAAAGCAGCATGACTTTGATTTTAATGGTAGAATAACTACACTAATGATTAACACAATCAATTAGAATATAGGATTAATGACACAATGATCTTTTTGTAAAGAATTAATCTTCTATATTCTAAACTATAATTTTGAGGCGCTTTTTTGTAAGAGTTTATTGAAAAATATCGATATATTATTATGCCTATGGAGTGTTAAATGAGTAACACTAAAATCGACCTACATGCTTACATTTATTTGAGAGTGTGACTCAATTTACATTTCTTGGATTGCACAATCAAATGAACACGTAGTGTACAAAGGATTGATCATCAAGAAAATGAAGATAAAAAAACTTCCTAAATAATTGGATAAGTACATATAGAATAAAGCCAATATGGAGATTGTGAATCAAGATATGACCTGAATATAACTGTTAATATTAACATTTTTATATATTATTTGGTCCACTCACATGAACTAACCAACAAATGAAACTTAACTGGTTAAATAATTACATACTTAGATCTTGTTTAATACTTATTATAACTCCATAATTTGGACTAGATATAATGCAAATATAATTTTTATGACACAGAGAGTAGTACATACTATAATTGTAGCTCTATTAATAGTTATTTCCTAAATCAATCTTTATAGTAGAACTACAATATTGCTGCACACAAGATATTGTTAAGAAACTCAACTAATTATATTAAGACTAACGGAAGTATTGATCAAGCCTACATGGTGAAGAGAACTAGTAATATTTTATCACGTCTTTAATATATTGTTTATATTCAGCTACAAAATTAGTACAACAAACTAAGAACCTTTAGTAACATAAGGATGCAACAAGTAAATTGGTATAATATAAACCCTATCTGGAACAAGAATTAGTCCCCAGCCCTAGGAATTGATAGGAGAATATGTAATATAGTACTATAAATAGTATAATTACCAATGACTCAAATGAACATGCATTTAGATTTAAGCAAATGTGAAATTTCGTCTAAAAAACACACTAACTTGTGAGTTACTAGTATATAATGGCCTAGTGGGATTTGGTTATAAACCATCTACATACACTAATTATGACCTTTAAATGTATTAATATATAATTCACACGACAAATTAAAAGAAACTACTCACTTTATAACATAGACAACAAGTTAATATAATGTTAAAAACACTCATCTAATTGAAAAGATATATTTGAAAGTCTCTTATTACGACGCGAAAGGTATGATATTTTATATATCGAAATTAAAGCAAATGTTGACTCCCAATGACACAAATCGAAAACCTTGATGAGATCGTATGTTCACCAACTGAGTCCATTTGGTTTACTAGACATAACTCCTAACTAGTGCAAGGAGTAATCAATGTATTAGCCTACTATGCGAGTAAGGAAGTTAAAATGTAAGAACTCTACACACTGCTCTAGAATCACACCAATGATACGACACTGGTGAATCTTATATAGGATTTACATGCTGCATGGCTATGTGTGCTAATATATCGTCTTATTATTCGGATTATCTGAGCTGACACACTTAGTTGGATATGTTGGATGGTTTTTTGCCATTCCACGTAATCTTTATTGAGAGGTATAGGACCTAATAATTAATGCGACATGAGACACGAACATATACATTCACATGATAGTGAATGTACATAGAATATGGTACTAATATATTTCATCATAATTTGCGTAGTTCAAAAAATAAGTTCCTAGGTGAGAGACTGAAAAATAGCAAAAATGTATAATGCAATGAAACACAAATGAACTTAATTAGGTGTTAAAAATTCATAGACAATGCTATAATATAGTGTATTAAGTTAGAATCCATCTAATTGAGTTTTCAATGATATTATAAGTCATATAGGCGACGGAAACGAAAATAGTGCCATAAATGATTGAATCCCGCAGAGAGACACATCAATGTGAACTCTATTTGGAAATGGACAATGATTTGTTTAAAGCATTTCAAATTCTATATCGGAAGATTGTGTAACATTATAATATAATGCTCTATTAGGGAGGACGATAAATATTTGATCACTTATATCACATGTGATATTCTAACAAGACACAATCCAAACACTATTGAAAAACCAATGCACCGCTCGCGCCTTTATAATAACACCAACATTAAATATATGAGAGACATACGAAATACTAAGCTCATAAGGGAGGACGAAAAATAAATGTTAAATTAGATAATAAATATAATAAATCTAATGACATCCTAAATAGAAGCTTGTTTTAATTAAGGAATAGCATAAACTTAGTATGAGATTTAAATAATCCTCTATATAGAGAATCAGGAGATAGGCACATATCATGCTCAATTATAGTTGGTCTGGTATGATACATTGTACGTTTAAGCCATGTTAACTATGACATATGATCCAGCCATCTAAATATGAACTATCTATTTATAGTCTGACAATCGTAATAGATATAATTGGAAAATTATATAACCTATACACTCATGGTACAATGAGTAATGATTTAGGCATATGATCGGATAACTGAACACACGAGGATGCCTAAAGTGATTAATTGTAACAATTGTTGCGGAGCACAAATGAGAACATATATCATGGGCATGCTATCAAAAAGATATGAAATCTCAAAAAAAACAAATCACCCATTGGATATGGAATGAATACTAGCATAGGGATGGTACATGAATATATGAGAGTTAACCCGTTTAGAGGTAAATTCCAAGTAAAATCAAATACACCTTACAACTTCTTGAAGAAAGCAATCACTAGATATAGGAAATACATTAACGCTCTAATTAATTTGATACCTCAGAAATGAAGTATCAATTAGTTTAAGTCATGAGGTACGTTTTAACACAGTGAACCACTAATATGATATTAATTTAATTGAAACTAACAACTATTGTTCATCTATATTTTGCAATACTCACAATTTGTTAAAAATTCACAAAATTTCATAATTGAGGTAAAAAAATTATATGCCTATAAATTTGATAAGGATAATGAAAAAATGACCCTATTAATTGTACGTTAATCCATAATGTTCACACAAAATGGATCAACTTATTATGCTATTCTACATTATGTATTATCGCGTTACTTTAGAATTTACACCTATATATTTGCATATAAGAAAATTAGATAATAAGAGTCACTATTGGATAGAACAATATGGTTAATTCTACATTGAACTTTGAATAACACATTAACCAGGACACACATTATTATAAACGTAGATAAAACCTAAAATCACAAAGATTAATTGTCTCTAGTGTGGCAACAATGCTAACTCACATTTAAAGGTATCTGTACCAACTAGATTAATATGTTAATTATTTATATCTCTGAATTGGACTTATACCTAGTAAGACTTTCAGAGCCTACAAAAACTCGACGCGAAAATAGGACTTTAAATGATAGGTCAATCTACCAGTTTTTGATAGATCGAATGATTACGCACCTATATTGAGATGTCACAGATTAGGATTCTCAAACCCTAAGTGTTGTTACTGAGAGAGCAAAAACTAAAGCTCGGTAGAGAGGGGACGAATAAGTTACTGATACCTACCAATGTTAATCCAGTTCCTCTATTTGAACACAAACTGAGCAGAGTGGTATTGTATGCACTATTTTGTGTACTAATAGATATAACAATCTCCATAATTTGTGATATCCAGAATAAGGAACCTAGAGTTAAGTAAAATCAGGACATTAGAAATACTGATCTATTATAATGAGTCAACTAATAATTGATACAGAATGACACAAATGAACTCATCTGATGCGGATTGCCGTTCTACAGATTTGAACATTGGTTGTACAAACCATGAATATTTTAGCACTAGACACAGACCAGTGATACTGGAAGTCAACTCTTAACGAGGTAAGAGTGTCGTGCTGAAATATTAGTAACGAAGATTAATGACCTCTATATAATAATCATTCACAATTTAAATAATACCCGACAATACACAAATGACCACTAATATGATATGACGATCCTAGAGTAAATTCGCGCGCTTAACCCCAAACCTGTCCTAAATCTGGAACAACGAGATATAGAATCCGATCTAGGGAGGACGTACATACGACCTAAATGTTTAACATAAACTATACGCCCTAGTGAGACCAAATGCCAATCATCTTACACATTAACACCACGTAAATGATGTCTAAAAACCAAATTGGACTAGAATGCCTAGGGAGGGACAAAAATAACCTAAAATGTACCATGACACATATGAACTCATTTAATCACAAATTTGTTAAAAACCCTAATTTGACTAGACCAAAGGCCTAGGGGGCGAAAATGACCTAAATGTTCTCCAATGACACAAATGGACCTTATTGGATGCACAAATTTGGTTTAAAACACCCCTAATTGGACAAGAAAAAGCCTAGGGAGGACGAAAAATGACATAAATGTTACATCAATGACTCAAATGAACTCATTTTATTAACAAGATTTGTTAAAAAGAACGCAAATTGGACTAGAATAAGCCTGGGAGGCACAAAAAATGACCTACAATGTTAATCCAATGACACATATGAATCCTCATACTCATTTATAGACTGCAAACAAGTCAGTTGTCGTTGTTAAATAACCCTAATTGGACTAGAAATAAGCCTAGGGAGGTACGAAAATGGACCAAAATGTTAATTTACCCCAGTCTACAATTACCCATGTCCCAACCATAGGATACGCAATCTGGTAGGATGCAACAAGAATTTAGGTCCATAAGACTACTCCATCTAATTGCTGAGGCACACACGCAATCCAAAGAATACCACAATGACCTATGGTGAAATGGAGTCAAACTCGACTAACAGAAAATTAACATGGGTTAACACACATACACACTCTAAAGTGTTATCTGAAATAGACTAGCAAAAATGATACGTTGATCCACTAAGAGTGCCAATGCAACGCATTGAGATTTAAGGATAAACCTTTTCATGATGTTAATATGGAAGCATGAAAGCATGGGCCAGACTGGAAAATGAAGTCAACACGAAAAATTGACCTATTAATTTCAATTCACAAGTAAATGAACGAACACAATCGAGCCACCCAGTTGGATGTACACAATTGTGAATGGCTAAAAACCAACTGAAATGTGCAGATCGATCATCTACAAATACAATAATAAAATTAGCCCGCACTGAGGCTGAAATTACTGAGTGTCAGCAAAATGTTCAATTTTGGCAATGAGGCGTCTAATACAGTGGAACATATACTTGGAGACTCGGTGAGCAGGAGCCTTGAGGAAATCAATCGAATTGGGAAAAATCCGACTATTGAATTGAGAGTAACTAAGAATGTAGCCCAGCTTAGGCTGTGTTAAAGGGCCGGACGAATGACCTTAAATGTTAATCCAACGAACAAATGAACTCATTGGATGCACAAGATTTGTTTAAAACCCTAATTGGACTATGAATAAGCCTAGGAGGACGAAATACACATAAATGTTAATCCAAGACACAAACACCTATTGGATGCACAAGATTGGTTAAAAACCCTAATTGGACAAGAATAAGCCTAGGGAGGACGAAAATGTTAAATGTTATCCAATGACAAATGAACTTAATTATGCACAAGATTTGTTAAAAACCCAAATTGGACTAAGAATAAGCCTATGGGAGGACAAAAATGACCTAAATGTTAATCCAATGACACATAATGAACATCATTAGATGCACAAGATTTGTTAAAAACCCTATATTGGACTAGAATAAGCCTAAGAGGACGAAATGACCTAAATATTAATCCAATGACAAAAATAACCTTATTGGATGCACAAGATTGGTTAAAAACCCTAATTGGACAAGAATAATGCCTAGGGAGGACGAAAATGACCTAAATTGTAATCCAATGACCAAATGAACTCATTTTTTAACAAGATTTGTTAAAAACCAAATGGACTAGAATAACCTAGGGAGGACAAATGACCTAAATGTTAATCCAATGACACAATCAACTCTTTAATGCACAAGATTTGTGTTAAAAACCTAATGGACATAGAATAAGCCCTAGGAGGAGAAAATGACAAAATGTTAATCCATATCCCAAATGAACTTATTGGATGCACAAGATTGGTTAAAAACCCTAATTGGACAAGAATAGCTAAGGATGAAAATGACCTAAATGTTAATCCAATGACACAAATGAACTTATTGGATGCACAAGATTGGTTAAAACCGTAATGAACATGAATACCTATGGGAGGACGAAAATGACCTAAATGTTAATCAAATGAGACAAAACACCTTTGGATGTACAAGATTGGCTAAAAACCCTAATTGGAAAATAAGCCTAGGGAGGCTGAAAATGGCACAACTGTTAATGCAATGAACAAATGACTTATTGGAATGGACAACATTGGTTAAAAACCCTAATTGGACAAGAATAACTAGGGAGGACGAAAATGACCTAAATGTATAATCCAAGACACAAATGACTCATTGGATGGCACAAGATTGTTAAACCCTAATTGGACTAAATAAGCCTAGGGAGGACGAAAATGACCTAATGTTATTTCCAAAGACACAACCAACACCTATTGGAATGCACAAGATTGGTTAATAAACCCTAATTGGACAAGAAAATAAGCCATAGGGAGGACGAAAATGACGTAAATGTTTAAATCAAATGACCCAAATGATTATTGGTGCTACAAGATTGGTTAAAAACCAAATTGGAAGAATAGCCTAATGGGAGGACAAATGAACGGTAAATGGTTAATCCAATGACACAGAATGAACTTTATGATGCACAAGATTTGGTTAAAAAACCCTAATTGAACAAGATAAGCCTAGAAACAGAAATGACCTAAATGTTATTCTAATGACACAATGAACTTATTGGAATGCCAAGATTGGTTAAACCTATAGGACAAGAATAAGCTAGGGGGACGAAAATACATAAACGTTAATTCCAGAACTAATGAACTCTATTGATGCCCACAGATGGAAAAAACCTAATTTGACTAGAATAAGCCTAGAGGAGGACGAAAATGAACCTAAATGTAATTCATGACAACAAACACTCATTAGATGCACAAGAATTTGTTAAAAACCCTAATTGGGAAAAATAAGCTAGAAGGACGAAATGACCTAAATGTTAATCCAGACACACAATGAACTTATTGATGCACAAGATTGGTTCAAAACCCTAATTGGAAAGAATAGCCGGAGGACTAAATAACCTAAAGTTATAGTGCAATAACTCATGATGACAATATTGTTAAAACCTAGTTGGACAGACCTAAGAATTGAGGACGAAAATGACTAATTTAATCCAGACACAAACACTATTGGATGCACAAGATTGGCTAAAACCCTAATTGGAAAGAATAAAGCCTAGGGAGGACGAAAATGACCTAAATGTTACACAATGACACAATGAAGTTATTGGGATGACAAGATTGGTTAAAATCACCTAATGGGACAAGAATAAGCCTATGGAGGATCGAAAATGACCTAAATGTTAATCCAATGACACAAATGAACTTACTTGGATGCACAAGATTGGGTTAAAACCCTAATTGGACAAGAATAGCCCTATGTGACGAAAATGACCTAGTTAATTGATGACACAAATGAACTTTAATTGGAGCCAAAATTGGTTAAAAACCCTAATTGGACTAATAAGCCTAGAAACGACGAAAGTTACTAAATGTTAATCCAATGACACAATGAACTATGGATGCACAAGATTGTTAAAACCCTAATTGGGATAAGAATACCTAGGGAGACGAGAAATGACTAAATGTAACCCAATGACCAAATGAACTTATTGGATGCACAAGATTGGTTAAACCAAAAATTGGAACATAAATAGCCTAGGGAGGACGAAATGACCTAAATGTTAATTAAATGACACAAACACACTATGTCGGAGATCACAAGATTGGCTAAAAACCCTAATTGGCAAAAAATAAGCCACTAAGGGAGGCGAAATGGACAAATGTTATTCCAATGACAACAATGAACTTTATTGGATGGCACAAGATTGGTTAAAAACCCTAATTGACAAGATAAGCCTAGGAGACAAATGACTCTAAAGTTAATCCAGACACAAATGAAACATGGTGATGCACAGATTTGTTAAAAACCCTAATTGGACTAAAATAAGCCTGGGAAGGACGAAATGACCAAAATGTTATTCCAAAGACACAAAAACCTATTCGATGCACAAGATTGGTATATGTTACAAGTTAATCCATGGACAAGCAATGAACTTAATGGATGCACAAGATTGGTTAAAAAACCTAATTGGAAAGAATAAGCCTACGGATAGACGTAAAATCGACCTATATGTTAATTCAATGACACAAATGAACTTATTGGATGCACAAAATGGTTAAAAACATAATTGGACAAGAATAGCATAGGGAGGACGAAAAGACACTAAAGTTAATCCAGAAAACAAATGACCTTATTGGACGCAAAGAAGGAAAACAACCATATTGAACAGAATAAGTCTAAGGAGGAACGAAAGTCACCTAAATGTTAATTTAATGACACAAACACTCCTATGCACGCACAAGATTGGTTAAAAACCCTATTGGGAACAAAATAAGCCTAGTAAGGATGAAAATGACCTAATGTTAATCAAAGACACAAATGAAATTATGGATGCAGAGATCTGGTTAAAACCCTAATTGGATTAGAATAAGCCTAGGTAGGACGTAAACGACCTAAATGTTTATCCAGTGACACAAATGAACTCATTGGATGCACAAATTTGTAAAAACCCTAATGGACCTGGAAATAAGCCTAGGGAGGACGAAAACAACTTAAATGTTAATCCAATGACACAAACACACCTATTGGATGCACAAGATTGTTAAATACCTAATGCGACAAGAATAAGCCTAGGGAGGACGAAATGACCTGAAAGTTAATCCTATGACACAAATGAAGCTTACTGGATGCACAAGATTATGTTAAAAAACCCTAATTGGAACAGATAAGCCTAGGGAGACGAATGACCCAAAATTAATCCAAGGAAAACAAATGACCTAATGATGCAGAAGATATGAAAAAAAAAACTCTAATTGGACCAAGAACAAGCCTAAGGAGTAGAAAGTAACCTAAATATTAAATCCAATGACACAAACACTCCTGTATTGGATGCACAAGATTGGTAAAACCCCTAATTAGGAAAAAATAAGCCTAGTAAGGACGAAAAACATAAATGTTAATCCAGACACAAGAACTTTGGATGCCACAGATTAGGTTAAAACCAAATTGGATTAGAAAAGCCTAGGGAGGACGTAAACGACCTATGTAATCCAATGACACAAATGAACTCATGTGCACCAGATTTGTATACCCTTTGACTAGAATAAGCCTAGGGAGGACGAAAATGACCTAAATGTTAAAACCAATGACACAAACCACTATTGGATGCACAATGAATTTGTTAATAAACCCTATGGAACTAGAATTAGAATAAGCCTAGGGAGGACGAAAATGACCTAAAAGTTAATCCAATGACCCAAATGAACTTATTGGATGGACATGATGTGTTAAAAAACCATAACTGGACAAGAAATAAGCCTAGGGAGGACGAAAATGACCTAACTGTGAATCCAAGGACACAAATGAAATTATTGGATGCACATGATTTGTTAAAAACCCGAATTGGACATGAATAAGCCTTGGGAGGACGAAAATGACCTAAATATTAATCCAATGAAACAAACACTCCTATTGGATGCACAAGATTGGTTAAAAACCCTAATTTGACAAGAATAAGCCTAGGGAGGACAAAAATGACTTAATTGTTAATCCAGTGACACAAACACACCTATTGGATGCACAGATTGGCTAAAAACCCTAATTGGACAAGAATAAGCCTAGGGAGGACGAAAAATGACCTAAATGTTAATCCAATGACCCAAATGAACTTATTGGATGAACAAGATTGGTTAAAAACCCTAATTGGACAAGAATAAGCCTATGGAGGATGAAAATGACCTAAATGTTAATCCAATGACACAAATGAACTTATTGGATGCACAAGATTGGTTAAAAACCCTAATTGGACAAGAATAAGCATACGGATGACGAAAATGACCTAAAAGTTAATTCAATGACACAAATTAACTTATTGGATGCACAAGATTGGTTAAAAACCATAATTGGACAAGAATAAGCCTAGGGAGGACAAAAAGTCCTAAATGTTAATCCAATGACACAAACATACCTATTGGTTGCACAAGATTTGTTAAAAACCCTAATTGGGCATAAATAAGCCTAGGGGGGACGAATATATATTCAGGAAAAAACATCAGGATAATCGATTGCTCAATCGATTGTATAATGTTTTAAAACTAGCGCAATCGATTACCCAATCGATTTTCGCGTGTCTTGTTTTTCTTGAATCTTTAACATATAAGCATGAATCGATTTGCCAATTGATTCTTTTAATACATAAATCAGAACTGATACTATGATTATATCAGAATCGATTGACTAATCGATTGTAGGTGTTTTGTTCAAACAACGAGAACAAAACAATCGATTGCTCAGTCGATTTCATAATCACAGTCCTAATCGACTTGGCAATGAGCTTTCCTTTCTGTAACTTTAACATTTAGCTTCAATCCATTGTGCTGATCACAGTGACTTAGACTTTTACATCAATCGATTTGCCAATCGATTGTGCTTGTTACAGAACCTCAGCTATTTTGTGAAAATCAATGTGCCAATCGATTTATTCAAAATGGTTCTGATAAATGATTAACTGCAATCGATTGCCACAAACTTGTAGTTTAAGAAATCTAATTCAATTGATGTCCCAATCGATTTGTTGGATCACATAACTTATTCCTAAAAACAAAACTCTGTCACAATCAATTTACCAATCGATTGTTTCAGTACTTGGTTGGTTCTGTAATTTGCAAAGTCGATTACTCAATTGTTGTCCCAATCGATTGTCCAATGGATTGGATTAATCCCAGAACTCAGGTTTCACTATAAACCTTTAAGTAATCGATTTCCCAATCGATTTACGAAGTAAAAACTCTTGTTCTGAGTCAGACAATCGATTGCCCAATTGATTCATCAATTGATTTATTAGTTGATTATTTACTTTCTTTGGCAAATACTTTAGGTATGAAATCATAGTGAATAGTCTACTATAACAACTACTATGACACCTAATCACACTACACATATTTGCATCTTTCTCAAGCTCATCCTCCAAGTTTGATTGATTTGTTGAGTTGCAAGCTTTTGTTCCAAGTGTATGGTGTCTTCTTGTTTGCCTGAAATGTTTCTTAATTGAAATCATTAGATCAATCAAATAATTCATATGTATTGTGTGTTTGGGAATTAAATCAAAAACATGATCAGGGAAGCTCATGACTTACAAGTCCAAGAAAGAGTAAGAAAGATCATGAGGTGCCTTCCAATCATTTGGAGACCAATGGTACCAGCTATAAGTCAAGCCAAGAACCTTGAATCACTGCCTCTGGAAGAATTAATTGGAACATTAAGAGCACATGAAGTACTGTTACAAGAAGACAACCCAGTCAAGAAAAGAAATGCAATAGCACTAAAAGCTTCTCAAGACAAAATCACAGTACAATTAGAGGAAGAACTAGAAGAAAATGAACAGGAAGATGCTGATGAAATTGCGCTTCTCACTAGAAGAATACAGAGAATGATGAGAAGAAGAGATCAAATCAAGAAGGGATTTCAAAACAAAATTCCTAAAACAGAGGTTGACAAGAGTCAAGTTATATGCTTTGGATGCAACAAATTAGGACATTACAAAGCCGAATGTCCCTGAAACAGAAATCCACCAAAACGATTTCCCTTCAAAAAGAAATCAATGATGGCAACATGGGATGATTTAGAAGAATCAGAAACTGAAGAAAAAGAAGAAGCCAACATATGCTTAATGGCAAAAACAGAGGAAGAAGAGGTAATGAATTCTGAACCTTGTCATTTATGTGAACAAAATGATTTGATAACATGTTAAATGACTCAAATCTTCTTATTCAAAAATGTAGTTCTTTAAAAGAACAATTTTATAAAGAAAAAGAGGGAAAAAGAAGAAAGTCAGGCTAAAAATCATTTGTTAAAAAAATATCATTCAAGAGTTGAAAGAAACAAAGATTTTTGAAAATCAAGAATGTCAAGAACGTTCTGCACTACAAACGGAGAACGTTCGACTAAAAAATGAAAACGAACTTATCAAAATAGATTTACTAAACTTCATTAAAGCCACTGAAACCTTTCATAACATCATGGGATTTCAAATAGGAATTTTGATAAAGATGGCCTTGGTTTCAATCAAACCCAAAAAACCAAGCTATATGAAAATTTCTTTGTCCCAGAAAGAAAGGAAGAAAATGCAAAACTAGATGCTCATATTGTAAAAAAACATGGACATCTGGAATTTGCTTGCTATTTTAGAAAAAGAGATGAAAAGATTGAAAGGAAAAGGATACTTGAAAAAGGAGATCATCCTGTCAAAGCAGTTTTGAAAAAAAACTGCAAAAAGGAGAACAATCTCCAGAAGAGCTCCCAAACTGAGAAAGTTCCAAGATACAAGCAGTACGATATGGAAACTCTTTTAAAGCAAGATTTAAACCTTCATAAACCTATATGGTTAAATCCATTTCAAAACCAACGACTAAAAACACAGCTAGTTTCAAAAATAAAGGAATGATATACCATTTCAAAAAAAATTGTTAAAACTAACTCTCAAGGACACAAAACAAAGTGGGTACCTAAGGCTAAAATAATATCACATGCAGGTTGGTTTTCCAAATATAAAGAGAAAGCCTTGGTTCTTGGACAGTGGCTGTTCAAGGCACATGACAGGAGATAAAAACTGTTTCATAACTTTCATCAAGAAGGACGGTGGTTCGACCACTTTTGGAAATGATGATCAAGCTCAAATTAAAGGTAATGGAACCATTGGTAAGACAAACTCTACTCAAATAAATGACGTTCAATATGTGGAAGGTTTAAAACACAATTTATTAAGCATAAGTCAGCTATGTGACAATGGATGCGAAGTCGTTTTTAAACCAAAGGTATGTGAAATCAAGAAAGCTAAAACTGGAGAAATTCTGTTTTCTGGAAAACGAAAGAAAATTTTATATGTTTTATATCTTGAAGAACTACTTGATGAATCATGCTTTATATCAATCAATAAAGATAAATGGATTTGGCATAAAAGGGCTGGGCATATCAGTATGAAAACCATTTCAAAAATTTCCAAACTTGATCTTGTTAGAGGCTTACCAAAACTTAATTTTGAGAAAGATAAAATATGTGAAGCTTGTGCCAAAGGTAAGCAAGTCAAAAGTAGCTTTCACGCAAAAGATTTTGTAACAACAAATAGAACTCTTGAACTACTTCACATAGATTTATTTGGGCCTGTCAAAACAACAAGTCTAGGAGGAATGAAATATGGTTTTGTTATTGTTGATGATTTCTCAAGATTTACATGGGTTCTGTTTTTAAAACAAAAAGATGGTGCTTTTGAAGCATTCAAAACGTTTTGTAAAAAAGTTCAAAATGAAAAAGAATCCAGCATCATTTCTGTAAAGAGTGATCATGGAGGAGAATTCATCAATGCTTCATTCAAAATTTTTTTTGATGAACTCGGTATATCTCACAATCTTTCATGTGCAAGAACTCCACAACAAAATGGAGTTGTTGAAAGAAAAATATAGAACACTACAAGAAATGGCAAGAACTATTTTAGAAGAATAAAATGTTGAAAGATACTTTTAGGCTGAAGCCATAAACACATCGTGCTATATCTTAAACCGTGTGTCTATCAGAAAAATCATCAACAAAAAATCCATATGAAATCTGGAAAAACAAAAAACCAAACATCTCTTACTTTCACATTTTTGGGTGTTATTGTTACATTTTAAACAACAAAGATCTTATTGGAAAATTTGATGCAAAATCTGACAAAACAATCTTTCTTGGATACTCAACCGAATCTAAAGGTTATAGAACGTTCAATCTAAGAACTAATGTTGTTGAAATAAGTATGCATATAATATTTGATGAGTTTGATGACTTAGAGATAAGTAAAAAGGATGAAGAAGAAGAAACTCCAATTGAAACACAACAGCAAAACAGTCTGCAGAAAACAGAGTTTGATAAACAATCCTCGTTTCATTCTCCACCAGAAAACTAGAAAACATTCAAGAACCAGAACCAGAAAATCATTCAAGAATGATGAAAACAGCATGGCAATGATATCTCAGATTGAACCAAAATCAATCAAAGATGCACTTACTAATCAATCTTAGGTAAATGCCATGAAGGAAGAACTACTGCAGTTTGAGAAAAATGATGTTTGGACTCTAGTACCAGATCCATTAGATCAAACAGTCATTGGCACTCGATGGGTGTTCAGAAACAAACTTGATAAAGAAGGTAAGGTTATTAGAAACAAAGCAAGATTAGTAGCTCAAGGCTACAATCAACAAGAAGGTAGACTATGATGAAACCTTTGCACCAGTTGCAAGGTTAGAAGCTATTCAAATACTTCTTGCATATGCATCTCATAAACTTATCAAACTGTTTCAAATGGATGTTAAAAGTGCCTTCTTGAATGGATTTTTAAATGAAACAAGTGTACGTAAAACAACCTACAGGTTTTGAAAGTCAATCAAAACCAAAATCATGTTTTCAAACTTACCAAAGCACTATATGGCTTAAAACAAGCACCAAGGGCTTGGTATGAACGGCTGAGTTCATTCCTAATTAAAAATGATTTTCAAAGAGGAAAAATCGATACTACTTTATTTAAGAAAGCAGAGGGAAATGATTTACTTATTGTTCAAGTATATGTTTGATGACATCATTGTTGGATCAACAAATGAAAAATTGTGTGAAAATTTCTCGAAACTTAAGCAAAGTGAATTTGAAATGAGCATGATGGGTGAATTAAGATACTTTCTTGGTTTACAAATTAAACAATATGAAAAAGGCATTTTTATTTGTCAAGAAAAGTACATCAAAGATGTGTTGATTAAATATAAAATGAATGAGTCAAAAATTATGACATCTCCTATGCATCCATCTACTTCTTTAGAAAAGGATGAAAATGAAAAATCTGTTTATGAGAAAGAATATCAAGGAATGATTGGCTCCTTGTTATATCTAACTGCTAGTAGACCAGACATAGTGTTTGCAGTAGGATTATGTGCTCGATTTCAATCAGCTCCAAAAGAATCCCATTTAACAGCAGTAAAACGCATATTTTAGATATCTTGTTGGAACCACTAATCTTGGTATTTGGTATAGAAAAGGTTCACACTTTGATATTATAGCATACTGTGATGCTAATTACGCCGAAGATAAAATTGAAAGAAAAAGCACGAGTGGAGCATGTCAGTTCTTAGGCAAAGCATTAATCAGTTGGTCTTGCAGAAAACAGAACACCATAGCATTGTCCACAATGGAGGCCGAATACGTTTCAGCAGCAAACTGCTGTTCACAGGTTTTGTGGATTAAAAATCAACTTCAAGATTACTCTGTAAACTATTCTAGTATTCCAATTTATTGTGATAATACAAGTGCTATAAATTTGTCTAAGAATCCCATTCAGCATTCTAGATTAAAACATATTGAAATAAAACATCATTTCATTCGTGATCATCTCAATAAGAAAGATATTGAATTAATTTTTGTTTCAAATTGCAAATTTAAAAAACTAGCCAATAGAGGATGGAAACAAGTTTGGATAGCAAAGAAACAAATTTTTGAAACTGACCCCCCAGGACCCGATTTAAATTGGGACCTCAAATCAATTTTTAAGTATGTGTTGCAGGTGTGCTTGACATCCAATAGGCACCCTTGGTACCTAGATGGAGGATGCTCAAAGCACATGACAGGAGACAAGTCTGAAATTCTTGTCTTTAACATTAAAGGAAGAAAGATTGGTCAAATAAGTGGTATTGATGACACAGGAAATAAGTCAAAGACAATAATCAAAAAGGAAGTTTCTGGTGCTTGAAAGTTTCTCCAGTTAAATCCATTGGGTAATCGATTTCAAGCTTTGTTTTTAGTTTAAAGAATCGATTTGGGAATCGATTGCTTCAGCCCTGATTTTTTGTTTCAGAAAGTTTTTTCAACCCTGCCCGAGCGTCGATTTGGACATCGACTAGTTATGTTATCCATCTTAAGAAATCGATTTGGACATCGATTCAGTAAATAAAGGACATCGATTTGGGAATCGATTGAAGTTATGACCGTTATGACTATTCTTAATAGCCGTTGAAAGCAATAATTACTAAATCGATTGACATTACCCAGCAACGGTAACATAATCGATTGGGCAATCGATTTACACATTTAAGGGTTTAAATAGGAACAGTTATCAATCGATTTCTACACTTCATTTTTCCAGATTTCACTATTTTTCTCTCTGCTTCGTCTCTTTGCTCTGTCTCTGCAATTGTTCTCTGTTACTATCTACATTCAATCTACTTCAACTTACGATTATGGCACGAGTTAAACAAACCCAAACATGCACTCCCTCACCTTCATCTTCATCTAGTGGAACCCCTTCACCTCCACCTACAATGTCTAAAAGGATGACTCATAAAATTCCTGCCAAGGACAAAGGCAAGGCACCTGCTGTTATTCAAGAGAAAACCAAAAAGAGAAAGGAGCCACCAACTGAGAAGCTTTTGGCTGACGCCATGAAAGAAATTTCTCAGAAGAAGAAGAAACCAGTTTCTTCACCCCCACCTAAGAAAGCTCCTGCATCTAAGGATAAGGATGTAGAAGTTACCATTCCATCAGAATTTCTCAAGAGGAAAATACATGAGGCACGGACCCTGGATTTTGCATACTTTGATTCGGACGGTTTCACATTCCAAGATCATTTGAGATTTCATGGTCTTGAAGGCTTTCTTTCATCTTCACTTGATACTTATCCAAGACCGATAAGGGAATTCTACTCAACTTTTAAGCTGACTGAAGACGGATTCAAAGCACAGGTTAAAGGTAAAAGGTTATCAATGTCATTTGAAGACTTTTCTGCACTATCTGGATTGCCCTTTCACGGAACATCTATAGACGGCAGCTCTGATGCCGATGCTGCCGACGAAGGATGGGAAGAATCGCTGGATAGGCATACAGCTGTGAAAGACCTGATGATTGATGGGTTTGTCGAAACCACTTCGCTCCCAATCGGTCAAATGAAGGTACAACAACGGATGCTGATGTATACGCTGACTCGGATGCTTGTTCCGCGATCAGGTAATCATGCAGTAGTTCAGAAGTTAGATATTCTACTATTATGGGGATTATCCAAGGAGCTCAAGATGAGCTGGGCATGGATTGTGCTAAGGCACATGCTGGAAGCTTCACAGAGCAAGTTGGTACTGCCTTTTCGTCAACTAATTACAAAGATTCTTAAACACTTCAAAGTTTCTCTGGTAAATGAAGAATCTTCCAAGACCACTCTCATCTTTGGTGAATCAATTGTAAATCAAACGCAATTGAAGAGAGTGAATGGCATTTGGATAAGACCAATGCCAAATGTTGAGCCAACTCCCCCACAAGTTTCTGAACCAGTGGCAGATCCTCCTGCGTATGTAGCGAAACTGCTGGAATTCATGGAAGCTCAGATGGCTCACAATGCCAAGATGCTAGAGTCAAATGCTAGAATGGAAGCTGCCTTGACTACTCTTCAAACATCCTTGAATTCAGTTGTTCAGGATGTTGCTGCAATTCAAGCTCACCTAGGCCTCAAGCTATCATTTGAAGACATAGCGGATATTGGTCGACAAGCAACAGAGGAACCAATTCCGACTCCCCTAGATCGTTCTGCGACTCACGGTGAGGAGACACCTGCCGAGGGTAATACAGCGGTCTCTACCTCTCCCCTAGATAATAGTGAGGACCAGCCCAGTTTAGGAGATTAGGTTTTTTAAGTTCTTTGTTGTGATGTCTTATTGTTTTTTTTTTTTTGCTGCTTTGCTGTTTTGTTGTTTTTTTTATATGATATATAAGCAGTTCATTATTCTTTGATTAATTCTGCCATACTATGTTTAAACTGCATATCCTTTTTGTTTTGATACTCTGCACATGTTTTTGCTCTGATACACTGATTTTTTCGCTGCTATGAAATGTTTATTATCCCCAGTGCATATGTTTACTAACATAGGGGGAGGAAAACTTGTTTTAGTACTCTCTCCATTTACCGCTTTTTGCATTAACTGACAAAGGGGGAGAGAAATTATAACTTGTTTGTTTCAGAGATATTATAACGCGTATTTTTTACTCTGATGCTTACACTGCTGTGCTATTGTGATATTTTACTCTGATGACTGATAATGATTTATTTAAAATGACTCTGATTTTTTATATAGCATGTGTACTTATACTCTGATATATCTGATTTTATGATCTGATACTGGTACATATGATGCTATGAAACTATTTATGTTGTTAATATTATATCTTGAAATGCTCAACTCAAGTTAAATGCTCAACTCAAGTTAAAATTGTATGATTGTCACTTATGCAAAAAGGGGGAGATTGTTGGACTTTAGTCCTCTTAATCCTAGTTTTGACATAATTAACAAACATACAATGTTCATACATCATATGATAAATCTAACATTTTAACTGAGCAAGATTTCAGGAACAACAACTCAACCCTACACACTTGAGACAAATTGCTTGGAACACAAGAAATCAACAAAAGTTGAAAATCCACTGAGTAAATCGATTTCGTAAAAGAGTTGTAAGGAATCATACTGTTTGTGGTTACACAATCGATTAGGCAATCGACTGGCACAATTAGAAATAAAAATTGCGCAAGTCAGTGGCAACCTGTTTTACAGGCTAATCGATTGGCAAATCGATTGTGCACATCACAAAGTAAAAACTGATTGAAACAAATCGATTGGGAAAGTCACAGGGACAAGGCTAATCGATTGGCAAATCGATTGCTTAAATAATATTTGAAAAGTAACATGACCTGTGACAAACACAATCGATTGGACAATCTATTGTGAGAATTTCAATCATGGTTAAGTTTGGTATCAATCGATTGGCAAATCGATTGAACTGGACAATTGGTAAGAACTTTTCAGGAAAATACTACCAAATCGATTGGCACTCCGATTAACCTGAAATTAGCTAAGTCACTGTTTTAAACACAATCGATTGGCCAATCGATTGAAATAAATATTTTGAAATCACAGTGAACACTTAGTTTGTGACCAAATCGATTATGTATATTTGTGAATCGATTTATTCTGAAAAGTACTTTAAAATAATCGATTGGTAAATCGATTGGTTTGTATAGTTTCAAGATTCAAGAAAAACAAGACTTGCGATAATCGATTGGCAAATCGATTAAGCCGTTTTATCACTTTAATGAATCGATTGGTAAATCGATTTACATGTTGTTTTTCAGAAACTATATAAACAGTTTTCAATCATTCTCTCAACAACACACAACAACAACATTATTACAATACACTTGAATATACTTCAGAACTCTTAAGAACTGTTTGATAACATTTTGATATATTGCTTTTTCAGATCAAGACCAAAAAGGATTATTCATAATCATTTAGAGAGCTGAAAAAGAATTCTTGAGAGAAAAAGACAATGTTCTCACAAGCACTCATATGAACATCTAGATTCTTGTGTGAGATACATTGATAGAGATTGAAGACAATTTGTACATCTTTTATTTTTGTTTGTAACAATTACTTTGTAAAAAAACGACTGATAAAAATCCAGCTAGAAACTGGTGGCGATCTTCTTGGGTGAAAGGATCATCAAGAAGGAGCTGTACTTTGATCTTGTGTTAGTCTGACGAGTGGCTGCAAGGATCAAAGGGGTTGATAAAAATCCAGCTAGAAACTGGTGGCGATCTTCTTGGGTGAAAGAATCATCAAGAAGGAGTTGTACTTGATCTTGTGTGAGTCTGACGAGTGGCTGCAAGGATCAAGGGGTTAAGCAATAGGAAAGAGATATGAGTTAGATAGATAGGTTTCGAGGAAACTGGAAAATCTGTAAAAGCGTCTCAATTCTTTCTATTGAAGAAAAAGCTGAAATCCAGTTGGATTGTCAGGACTGGATGTAGGTTGTCTTATTGACAACTGAACCAGGATAAACCTTGGTGAAATCTTCTCTAACCCTTACTCTTTATTATTTGCACTTTATGTTTGTATGATTAATATTGTTTGACATGCACGTATATTGATTGATCTGTAGAACTATTATTGTATAATCTTGACAAATTATGTGACAATACATATAAGCGTGAACCTTCGATTAGAATTAACTCCTTGGGACCGTGATTGATTATGAGTTTAACAAAAGTAATCTTTTGTTGAATTGATTATCGATTTTGTGGAAATCTTTAAAAGACTGTTATAAACCTTTTTCTGTAAAAACGAGGCCATTGATACCAACAATTGGTATCAGAGCCAAACTTTTTTAGAGGTAACACTCATAAAGAGAATATGGCTTCAGTTAGTTTTCTAGGAGAAGGTGCTTCACTTGTAAGGCCCCCTGCCTTCAATGGAACCGCATATATGTATTGGAAACATAGGATGCTAATATTTCTTGAAGCTAGTGGTATTGATATTCTTGATGCTGTTGAAAATGGACCCTTTATACCTAAAATTGCTGGAACTGATAATCTACTGATTCCTAAACCTAGATCCGAATGGTCTGAGGATGACAAAAGGAAAGTAGGTTATAATGCTAAAGCAAAAAACATTATAACATCTGCTCTATGTGCAGAAAATTTTTTTAGAGTATCAAACTGTAAATCAGCAAAGGAGATGTGGGACATCCTTCAGGAAACACATGAAGGCACCACAGACGTGAAAAGAGCTCGTGTGAATACACTCATGCATGAAGAAAGAAGAATCCATCAGTAATCTGCAAACCAGGTTTACACACATAGTAAACAACCTACACTCTCTGGGAAAACATGTAGAAAATGAACAGCAAATTGGAAAAATCATGAGAAGTTTAACAAGGGAGTGGCAGCCGAAGATAACTGCTATAGCTGAATCAAAAGATCTGGCAAAAATTACCATCGCAACACTGTTTGGAAAGCTAAGGGAACACGAAATGGAGTTGCATAGACTAGATGAGTCAGAGCATGATATCAGGAAACAGAAAGGACTATCTTTGAAAGCTCAAACGCACAAATCAAAACCAGAACAAGAAAGTTGTTCAGACGAGTCAAGCAGTGAGAATGATGAAGAGCCTGAGATTGGTTTACTTGTCAAAAAGTTTAAAAAAATTTCTGAAGCAGAAAGACAACAAGTTCAGAAAGCCATCAAGTTCTAAGATTAGTGACAGCAAGATAATCACCTGTTATGAATGTGGTAGAACAGGGCATGTAAAGTGTGAGTGTCACAAGGTGCAAGACAAAAATAGGACTACAAATACTAAAGACAAGGAATCAGCTCACAAAACCAGAAGAGCATATATTGCATGGAGTGACAACGAAGAATCATCTGCTTCCTCAGAAGAAGCAAATCTATGTCTTATGGCAAATACCGACTCAGAATCAGAAAATGAGGTTAGTTCACAATCTAATCCCTCTTATGATGAGCTACATGAAGCATTCAATGAACTGCATGATGAGTATGTGAAGTCTATTAAACAGTTAATGAGTACAAAGAAAATGCTTAAAAAACAGTGTTTAATTTGTGAACAAATGAAAAATGATCATAAAGAAATTGAAAATTTATATGAACAACTGAAAAAGGATTCACATGACAAATATGCAAGATGCATTGAACTTGAAAAACATGTTGCATCATTACAGTCTGATATATTGAAATTTGCTAGTAGTAAAGATAAACTGAATGATATACTTAGCAACCAGAGACATGTTAATGAAAGATCTGGTCTTGGATATAACCCAAATAAACATGTTAATAACAACACTAGATGTGGTATTGGTTATATGCAAAACAGAAATTTCAAACATAGTCAAAAATCTGGTAGTTCAAGGAATATGTATGATATCTTTACTAAGCCAAATAAACATTCATTCTTTGCTGGCTCATGTCATTTCTGTTGCAGAAAAGGACATTTTGTTTCAAATTGCAAATTTAAAAAACTAGCCAATAGAGGATGGAAACAAGTTTGGATAGCAAAGAAACAAATTTTTGAAACTGACCCCCCAGGACCAAATTTAAATTGGGGACCTCAAATCAATTTTTAAGTATGTGTTGCACGTGTGCTTGACATCCAATAGGAACCCTTGGTACCTAGATGGAGGATGCTCAAAGCACATGACAGGAGACTAGTCTGAAATTCTTGTCTTTAACATTAAAGGAAGAAAGATTGGTCAAATAAGTGGTATTGATGACACAGGAAATAAGTCAAAGACAATAATCAAAAAGGAAGTTTCTGGTGCTTGAAAGTTTCTCCAGTTAAATCCATTGGGTAATCGATTTCAAGCTTTGTTTTTAGTTTAAAGAATGGATTTGGGAATGGATTGCTTCAGCCCCTGATTTTTTGTTTCAGAAAGTTTTTTCAACCCTGCCCGAGCGTCGATTTGGACATCGACTAGTTATGTTATCCATCTTAAGAAATCGATTTGCACATCGATTCAGTAAATAAAGGACATCGATTTGGGAATCGATTGAAGTTATGACCGTTATGACTATTCTTAATAGCCGTTGAAAGCAATAATTACTAAATCGATTGACATTACCCAGCAACGGTAACATAATCGATTGGGCAATCGATTTACACATTTAAGGGTTTAAATAGGAACAGTTATCAATCGATTTCTGCACTTCATTTTTTCAGATTTCACTATTTTTCTCTGCTTCGTCTCTTTGCTATGTCTCTGCAATTGTTCTCTGTTACTATCTACATTCAATCTACTTCAACTTACGATTATGGCACGAGTTAAACAAACCCAAACATGCACTCCCTCACCTTCATCTTCATCTAGTGGAACCCCTTCACCTCCACCTACAATGTCTAAAAGGATGACTCATAAAATTCCTGCCAAGGACAAAGGCAAGGCACCTACTGTTATTCAAGAGAAAACCAAAAAGAGAAAGGAGCCACCAACTGAGAAGCTTTTGGCTGACGCCATGAAAGAAATTTCTCAGAAGAAGAAGAAACCAGTTTGTTCACCCCCACCTAAGAAAGCTCCTGCATCTAAGGATAAGGATGTAAAAGTTACCATTCCATCAGAATTTCTCAAGAGGAAAATACATGAGGCACAGACCCTAGGGAGGACGAAAATGACTTAAATGTTAATCCAATGACCCAAATGAACTTATTGGATCCACAAGATTGGTTAAAAGCCCTAATTGGACTAGAATAAGCCTAGGGAGGACGAAAATGACCTAAATGTTAATCCAATGACATAAATGAACCTATTGCAGGCACAAGATTGGTTAAAAACCCTAATTGGACAACAATAAGCCATGGGAGGACAAAAATGACCTAAATGTAAATCCAATGACACAAACAAACATTTTGGATGCACAAGTTTCGTTAAAAACCCTAATTGGACAAGAATAAGATTAGGGAGAATGAAAATGACCTAAATGTTAATCCAAGGACACAAATAAAATTATTAGATCAACAAAATTTGTTAAAAACCCTAATTGGACAAGAATAAGCTTTTGGCGGCCGAAAATGACATAAATGTTAATCCAATGACACAAATTAACTTATTGGATGCACAAGATTGGTTAAAAACTCCTAATTGGACAAGAATAAGCCTAGGGAGGACAAAAATCACCTAAATGTTAATCCAAAGACCCAAATGAACTTAATGGAGGCACAAGATTGGTTAAAAACCCAAATTGGACAAGAATAAGCCTATGGAGGACAAAAATGACGTAAATGTTAATCCAATGACACAAACACACCTATTGGATGCACAAGATTGGTTAAAAACCCTAATTGGACCAGAATAAGCCAGGGAAGGACGAAAATGACCTAAATGTTAATCCATTTACAGAAATGAACTTATTGGATGCACAAGATTTGTTAAAAACCCTAATTGGAAAAGAATAAGCCTAGGGAGGACAAAAATGACCTAAATGTTAATCCAATGACACAAATGAACTTATTGATGCACAAGATTGGTTAAAAACCCAAATTGGACTAGAATAATCCTAGGGAGGACGAAAATGACCTAAATGTTAATCCAATGACACAAACAACTTATTGGATGCACAAGATTGGTTAAAAACCCCTAATTGGACAAGAATAAGCCTAGGGAGAATGAAAATGAATGACCTAAATGTTAATCCAATGACACAAATGAACTTATTGGATGCACAAGATTGGTTAAAAACCCTAATTGGACAAGAATAAGCCTAGGGAGGACGAAAATGACCTAAATGTTAATCCAATGACACAAATGAACTTATTGCATGCACAAGATTGGTTAAAAACCCTAATTGGACAAGAATAAGCCTAGGGAGGACGAAAATGACCTAAATGTTCATCCAATGACACAAACAAACATATTGGATGCACAAGATTGGTTAAAAACCCTAATTGGACAAGAATAAGCCTAGGGAGACGAAAATGACCTAAATGTTCATCCAATGACACAAATGAACTTATTGGATGCACAAGATTTGGTTAAAAACCCTAATTGGACAAGAATAAGCCTAGGGAGACGACGAAAATGACCTAAATGTTCATCCAATGACACAAATGAACTTATTGGATGCACAAGATTGGTTAAAAACCCTAATTGGACAAGAATAAGCCTAGGGAGGACGAAAATGACCTAAATGTTAATCCAATGACACAAATGAACTTATTGGATGCACAAGATTGGTTAAAAACCCTAATTGGACAAGAATAAGCCTAGGGAGGACGAAAATGACCTAAATGTTCATCCAATGACACAAATGAACTTATTGGATGCACAAGATTGGTTAAAAACCCTAATTGGACAGAATAAGCCTAGGGAGGACGAAAATGACCTAAATGTTAATCCAATGACACAAATGAACTTATTGGATGCACAAGATTGGTTAAAAACCCTAATTGGACAAGAATAAGCCTAGGGAGGACGAAAATGACCTAAATGTTCATCCAATGACACAAATGAACTTATTGGATGCACAAGATTGGTTAAAAACCCTAATTGGACAAGAATAAGCCTAGGGAGGACGAAAATGACCTAAATGTTAATCCAATGACACAAATGAACTTATTGGATGCACAAGATTGGTTAAAAACCCTAATTGGACAAGAATAAGCCTAGGGAGGACGAAAATGACCTAAATGTTCATCCAATGACACAAATGAACTTATTGGATGCACAAGATTGGTTAAAAACCCTAATTGGACAAGAATAAGCCTAGGGAGGACGAAAATGACCTAAATGTTAATCCAATGACACAAATGAACTTATTGGATGCACAAGATTGGTTAAAAAAAACCCTAATTGGACAAGAATAAGCCTAGGGAGGACGAAAATGACCTAAATGTTAATCCAATGACACAAATGAACTTATTGGATGCACAAGATTGGTTAAAAACCCTAATTGGACAAGAATAAGCCTAGGGAGGACGAAAATGACCTAAATGTTCATCCAATGACACAAATGAACTTATTGGATGCACAAGATTGGTTAAAAACCCTAATTGGACAAGAATAAGCCTAGGGAGGACGAAAATGACCTAAATGTTTCATCCAATGACACAAATGAACTTATTGGATGCACAAGATTGGTTAAAAACCCTAATTGGACAAGAATAAGCCTAGGGAGGACGAAAATGACCTAAATGTTAATCCAATGACACAAATGAACTTATTGGATGCACAAGATTGGTTAAAAACCCTAATTGGACAAGAATAAGCCTAGGGAGGACGAAAATGACCTAAATGTTAATCCAATGACACAAATTAACTTATTGGATGCACAAGATTGGTTAAAAACCCTAATTGGACAAGAATAAGCCTAGGGAGGACGAAAATGACCTAAATGTTCAATCCAATGACACAAATGAACTTATTGGATGCACAAGATTTGTTAAAAACCCTAATTGGACAAGAATAAGCCTAGGGAGGACGAAAATGACCTAAATGTTAATCCAATGACACAAACACAACCTATTGGATGCACAAGATTGGTTAAAAACCCTAATTGGACAAGAATAAGCCTAGGGAGGACGAAAATGACCTAAATGTTAATCCAATGACACAAATGAACTTATTGGATGCACAAGATTGGTTAAAAACCCTAATTGGACAAGAATAAGCCTAGGGAGGACGAAAATGACCTAAATGTTAATCCAATGACACAAACACACCTTATTGGATGCACAAGATTGGTTAAAAACCCTAATTGGACAAGAATAAGCCTAGGAAGGACGAAAATGACCTAAATGTTCATCCAATGACACAAACAACTTATTGGATGCACAAGATTGGTTAAAAACCCTAATTGGACAAGAATAAACCTAGGGAGGACGAAAATGACCTAAATGTTAATCCAATGACACAAATGAACTCTATTGGATGCACAAGATTGGTTAAAAACCCTAATTGGACAAGAATAAGCCTAGGGAGGACGAAAATGACCTAAATGTTCATCCAATGACACAAATGAACTTATTGGATGCACAAGATTGGTTAAAAAACCCTAATTGGACAAGAATAAGCCTAGGGAGGACGAAAATGACCTAAATGTTCATCCAATGACACAAATGAACTTATTGGATGCACAAGATTGGTTAAAAACCCTAATTGGACAAGAATAAGCCTAGGGAGGACGAAAATGACCTAAATGTTCAATCCAATGACACAAAACAACTTATTGGATGCACAAGATTGGTTAAAAACCCTAATTGGACAAGAATAAGCCTAGGGAGGACGAAAATGACCTAAATGTTAATCCAATGACACAAATGAACTTATTGGATGCACAAGATTGGTTAAAAACCCTAATTGGACAAGAATAAGCCTAGGGAGGACGAAAATGACCTAAATGTTAATCCAATGACACAAATGAAATTATTGGATGCACAAGATTGGTTAAAAACCCTAATTGGACAAGAATAAGCCTAGGGAGGACGAAAATGACCTAAATGTTCATCCAATGACACAAATGACACTTATTGCATGCACAAGATTGGTTAAAAACCCTAATTGGACAAGAATAAGCCTAGGGATACGAAAATGACCTATATGTTAATCCAATGACACAAATGAACTTATTGGATGCACAAGATTTGTTAAAAACCCTAATTGGACAAGAATAAGCCTAGGGAGAACGAAAATGACCTAAATGTTAATCCAATGACACAAACACACCTATTGGATGCACAAGATTGGTTAAAAACCCTAATTGGACAGAATAAGCCTAGGGAGGACTAAAATGACCTAAATGTTAATCCAATGACACAAATGAACTTATTGGATGCACAAGATTGGTTAAAAACCCTAATTGGACAAGAATAAGCCCTAGGGAGGACGAAAATGACCTAAATGTTAATCCAATGACACAAATGAACTTATTGGATGCACAAGATTGGTTAAAAACCCTAATTGGACAAGAATAAGCCTAGGGAGGACGAAAAATGACCTAAATGTTCATCCAATGACACAAATGAACTTATTGGATGCACAAGATTGGTTAAAAAACCTAATTGGACAAGAATAAGCCTAGGGAGGACGAAAATGACCTAAATGTTAATCCAATGACACAAAAGAACTTATTGGATGCACAAGATTGGTTAAAAACCCTAATTGGACAAGAATAAGCCTAGGGAGGACGAAAATGACCTAAATGTTCATCCAATGACACAAATGAACGTATTGGATGCACAAGATTGGTTAAAAACCCTAATTGGACAAGAATAAGCCTAGGGAGGACGAAAATGACCTAAATGTTCATCCAATTACACAAATGAACTTATTGGATGCACAAGATTGGTTAAAATCCCTAATTGGACAAGAATAAGCCTTAGGGAGAATGAAAATGACCTAAATGTTAATCCAATGACACAAATGAACTTATTGGATGCACAAGATTGGTTAAAAACCCTAATTGGACAAGAATAAGCCTAGGGAGGACGAAAATGACCTAAATGTTAATCCAATGACACAAATGAACTTATTGGATGCACAAGATTGGTTAAAAACCCTAATTGGACTAGAATAAGCCTAGGGAGGACGAAAATGACCTAAATGTTCATCCAATGACACAAACACACCTATTGGATGCACAAGATTGGTTAAAAACCCTAATTGGACAAGAATAAACCTAGGGAGGACGAAAATGACCTAAATGTTCATCCAATGACACAAATGAACTTATTGGATGCACAAGATTGGTTAAAAACCCTAATTGGACAAGAATAAGCCCTAGGGAGGACGAAAATGACCTAAATGTTAATCCAATGACACAAATGAACTTATTGGATGCACAAGATTGGTTAAAAACCCTAATTGGACAAGAATAAGCCTAGGGAGGACGAAAATGACCTAAATGTTCATCCAATGACACAAATGAACTTATTGGATGCACAAGATTGGTTAAAAACCCTAATTGGACAAGAATAAGCCTAGGGAGGACGAAAATGACCTAAATGTTAATCCAATGACACAAATGAACTTATTGGATGCACAAGATTGGTTTAAAAACCCTAATTGGACAAGAATAAGCCTAGGGAGGACGAAAATGACCTAAATGTTCATCCAATGACACAAATGAACTTATTGGATGCACAAGATTGGTTAAAAAACCCTAATTGGACAAGAATAAGCCTAGGGAGGACGAAAATGACCTAAATGTTAATCCAATGACACAAATGAACTATTGGATGCACAAGATTGGTTAAAAAACCCTAATTGGACAAGAATAAGCCTAAGGGAGGACGAAAATGACCTAAATGTTCATCCAATGACACAAATGAACTTATTGGATGCACAAGATTGGTTAAAAACCCTAATTGGACAAGAATAAGCCTAGGGAGGACGAAAATGACCTAAATGTTCATCCAATGACACAAATGAACTTATTGGATGCACAAGATTGGTTAAAAAACCCTAATTGGACAAGAATAAGCCTAGGGAGGACGAAAATGACCTAAATGTTCATCCAATGACACAAATGAACTTATTGGATGCACAAGATTGGTTAAAAACCCTAATTGGACAAGAATAAGCCTAGGGAGGACGAAAATGACCTAAATGTTTCATCCAATGACACAAATGAACTTATTGGATGCACAAGATTGGTTAAAAACCCTAATTGGACAAGAATAAGCCTAGGGAGGACGAAAATGACCTAAATGTTCATCCAATGACACAAACACACCTATTGGATGCACAAGATTGGTTAAAAACCCTAATTGGACAAGAATAAGCCTAGGGAGGACGAAAATGACCTAAATGTTAATCCAATGACACAAATGAACTTATTGGATGCACAAGATTGGTTAAAAACCCTAATTGGACAAGAATAAGCCTAGGGAGGACGAAAATGACCTAAATGTTCATCCAATGACACAAATGAACTTATTGGATGCACAAGATTGGTTAAAAAACCCTAATTGGACAAGAATAAGCCTAGGGAGGACGAAAATGACCTAAATGTTCATCCAATGACACAAATGAACTTATTGGATGCACAAGATTGGTTAAAAACCCTAATTGGACAAGAATAAGCCTAGGGAGGACGAAAATGACCTAAATGTTCATCCAATGACACAAATGAACTTATTGGATGCACAAGATTGGTTAAAAACCCTAATTGGACAAGAATAAGCCTAGGGAGGACGAAAATGACCTAAATGTTCATCCAATGACACAAATGAACTTATTGGATGCACAAGATTGGTTAAAAACCTAATTGGACAAGAATAAGCCTAGGGAGGACGAAAATGACCTAAATGTTCATCCAATGACACAAATGAACTTATTGGATGCACAAGATTGGTTAAAAAACCCTAATTGGACAAGAATAAGCCTAGGGAGGACGAAAATGACCTAAATGTTCATCCAATGACACAAATGAACTTATTGGATGCACAAGATTGGTTAAAAACCCTAATTGGACAAGAATAAGCCTAGGGAGGACGAAAATGACCTAAATGTTCATCCAATGACACAAATGAACTTATTGGATGCACAAGATTGGTTAAAAACCCTAATTGGACAAGAATAAGCCTAGGGAGGACGAAAATGACCTAAATGTTCATCCAATGACACAAATGAACTTATTGGATGCACAAGATTGGTTAAAAAACCCTAATTGGACAAGAATAAAGCCTAGGGAGGACGAAAATGACCTAAATGTTCATCCAATGACACAAATGAACTTATTGGATGCACAAGATTGGTTAAAAACCCTAATTGGACAAGAATAAGCCTAGGGAGGACGAAAATGACCTAAATGTTCATCCAATGACACAAATGAACTTATTGGATGCACAAGATTGGTTAAAAACCCTAATTGGACAAGAATAAGCCTAGGGAGGACGAAAATGACCTAAATGTTCATCCAATGACACAAATGAACTTATTGGATGCACAAGATTGGTTAAAAACCCTAATTGGACAAGAATAAGCCTAGGGAGGACGAAAATGACCTAAATGTTCATCCAATGACACAAATGAACTTATTGGATGCACAAGATTGGTAAAAACCCTAATTGGACAAGAATAAGCCTAGGGAGGACGAAAATGACCTAAATGTTAATCCAATGACACAAATGAACTTATTGGATGCACAAGATTGGTTAAAAACCCTAATTGGACAAGAATAAGCCTAGGGAGGACGAAAATGACCTAAATGTTCATCCAATGACACAAATGAACTTATTGGATGCACAAGATTGGTTAAAAACCCTAATTGGACAAGAATAAGCCTAGGGAGGACGAAAATGACCTAAATGTTCATCCAATGACACAAATGAACTTATTGGATGCACAAGATTGGTTAAAAACCTTAATTGGACAAGAATAAGCCTAGGGAGGACGAAAATGACCTAAATGTTCATCCAATGACACAAATGAACTTATTGGATGCACAAGATTGGTTAAAAACCCTAATTGGACAAGAATAAGCCTAGGGAGGACGAAAATGACCTAAATGTTAATCCAATGACACAAATGAACTTATTGGATGCACAAGATTGGTTAAAAACCCTAATTGGACAAGAATAAGCCTAGGGAGGACGAAAATGACCTAAATGTTCATCCAATGACACAAATGACCTTATTGGATGCACAAGATTGGTTAAAAACCCTAATTGGACAAGAATAAGCCTAGGGAGGACGAAAATGACCTAAATGTTCATCCAATGACACAAATGAACTTATTGGATGCACAAGATTGGTTAAAAACCCTAATTGGACAAGAATAAGCCTAGGGAGGACGAAAATGACCTAAATGTTCATCCAATGACACAAATGACCTATTGGATGCACAAGATTGGTTAAAAACCCTAATTGGACAAGAATAAGCCTAGGGAGGACGAAAATGACCTAAATGTTAATCCAATGACACAAATGAACTTATTGGATGCACAAGATTGGTTAAAAACCCTAATTGGACCGAAGAATAAGCCTAGGGAGGACGAAAAAATGACCTAAATGTTCATCCAATGACACAAATGAACTTATTGGATGCACAAGATTGGTTAAAAACCCTAATTGGACAAGAATAAGCCTAGGGAGGACGAAAATGACCTAAATGTTAATCCAATGACACAAATGAACTTATTGGATGCACAAGATTGGTTAAAAACCCTAATTGGACAAGAATAAAGCCTAGGGAGGACGAAAATGACCTAAATGTTCATCCAATGACACAAATGAACTTATTGGATGCACAAGATTGGTTAAAAACCCTAATTGGACAAGAATAAGCCTAGGGAGGACGAAAATGACCTAAATGTTCATCCAATGACACAAATGAACTATTGGGATGCACAAGATTGGTTAAAAACCCTAATTGGACAAGAATAAGCCTAGGGAGGACGAAAATGACCTAAATGTTCATCCAATGACACAAAACTATTGGATGCACAAGATTGGTTAAAAACCCTTGGATGCATAAGATTGGTTAAAAATGTTACCTATTATGATGCATTGACAAGAATAAGTCTAGGAGGACGAAAATGAAAAAAATGTTAAAATGACAATGTTCATCCAATGACACAAACAACTTATTGGATGCACAAGATTGGGTTAAAAACCCTAATTGGACAAGAATAAGCCTAGGGAGGACGAAAAAGAATAAGACCCTAAATGTTCATCCAATGACACAAAATGTTATTGGATGCACAAGATTGGTTAAAAACCCTAATTGGACACAAGGACGATGACCTAAATGTTTGGATGCACAAATGAATTATTGGATTAAAAACCCTAATTGGACAAGAATAAGCCTAGGGAGGACGAAAATGACACTAGATGTTCAATTGGACATGACAAGCCTAACGAAACTTAATGACACAAATGAACTTATTGGATGCACAAGATTGGTTAAAAATGACTAAATGTTCATCCATGCCCTAATTGGACAAGAATAAGCCTAGGGAGGACGAAAATGACCTAAATGTTCATCCAATGACACAAATGAACTTATTGGATGCACAAGATGGTTAAAAACCTAATTGGACAAGAATAAGCCTAGGGAGGACGAAAATGACCTAAATGTTCATCCAATGACACAAATGAACTTATTGGATGCACAAGATTGGTTAAAACCTAATTGGACAAGAATAAGCCTAGGGAGGACGAAAATGACCTAAATGTTCATCCAATGACACAAATGAACTTATTGGATGCACAAGATTGGTTAAAAACCCTAATTGGACAAGAATAAGCCTAGGGAGGACGAAAATGACCTAAGATGTTCACGAATGAACTTAATGACCTAATGTTCAATTACACAATGACACAAGAATAAAGAATAAGCCTAGGGAGGACGAAAATGACCTAAATGTTCATCCAATGACACAAGATTGGGATGCACAAGATTGGTTAAAAACCCTAATTGGACAAGAATAAGCCTAGGGAGGACGAAAATGACCTAAATGTTCATCCAATGACACAAATGAACTTATTGGATGCACAAGATTGGTTTAAAAACCCTAATGGACAAGAATAAGTTAGGGAGGACGAAAATGACCTAAATGTTCATCCAATGACACAAATGAACTTATTGGATGCACAAGATTGGTTAAAAACCCTAATTGGACAAGAATAAGCCAGGGAGGACGAAAATGACCTAAATGTTCATCCAATGACACAAATGATTGGATGCACAAGATTGGTTAAAAACCCTAATTGGACAAGAATAAGCCTAGGGAGGACGAAAATGACCTAAATGTTCATCCAATGACACAAATGAACTTATTGATGCACAAAAGATTGGTTAAAAACCCTAATTGGACAAGAATAAGCCTAGGGAGGACGAAAATGACCTAAATGTTCATCCAATGACACAAAATGAACTTATTGGATGCACAAGATTGGTAAAAACCCTAATTGGACAAGAATAAGCCTAGGGAGGACGAAAATGACCTAAATGTTCATCCAATGACACAAATGAACTTATTGGATGCACAAGATTGGTTAAAAACCCTAATTGGACAAGAATAAGCCTAGGGAGGACGAAAATGACCTAAATGTTCATCCAATGACACAAATGAACTTATTTGGATGCACAAGATTGGTTAAAAACCCTAATTGGACAAGAATAAGCCTAGGGAGGACGAAAATGACCTAAATGTTCATCCAATGACACAAATGAACTTATTGGATGCACAAGATTGGTTAAAAACCCTAATTGGACAAGAATAAGCCTAGGGAGGACGAAAATGACCTAAATGTTCATCCAATGACACAAACAACTTATTGGATGCACAAGATTGGTTAAAAACCCTAATTGGACAAGAATAAGCCTAGGGAGGACGAAAATGACCTAAATGTTATCCAATGACACAAATGAACTTATTGGATGCACAAGATTGGTTAAAAACCCTAATTGGACAAGAATAAGCCTAGGGAGGACGAAAATGACCTAAATGTTCATCCAATGACACAAATGAACTTATTGGATGCACAAGATTGGTTAAAAACCCTAATTGGACAAGAATAAGCCTAGGGAGGACGAAAATGACCTAAATGTTCATCCAATGACACAAATGAACTTATATTGGATGCACAAGATTGGTTAAAAACCCTAATTGGACAAGAATAAGCCTAGGGAGGACGAAAATGACCTAAATGTTCATCCAATGACACAAATGAACTTATTGGATGCACAAGATTGGTTAAAAACCCTAATTGGACAAGAATAAGCCTAGGGAGGACGAAAATGACCCTAATGTTCATCCAATGACACAAATGAACTTATTGGATGCACAAGATTGGTTAAAAACCCTAATTGGACAAGAATAAGCCTAGGGAGGACGAAAATGACCTAAATGTTCATCCAATGACACAAATGAACTTATTGGATGCACAAGATTGGTTAAAAACCCTAATTGGACAAGAATAAGCCTAGGGAGGACGAAATGACCTAAATGTTCATCCAATGACACAAATGAACTTATTGGATGCACAAGATTGGTTAAAAACCCTAATTGGACAAGAATAAGCCTAGGGAGGACGAAAATGACCTAAATGTTCATCCAATGACACAAATGAACTTATTGGATGCACAAGATTGGTTAAAAACCCTAATTGGACAAGAATAAGCCTAGGGAGGACGAAAATGACCTAAATGTTCATCCAATGACACAAATGAACTTATTGGATGCACAAGATTGGTTAAAAACCTAATTGGACAAGAATAAGCCTAGGGAGGACGAAAATGACCTAAATGTTCATCCAATGACACAAATGAACTTATTGGATGCACAAGATTGGTTAAAAACCCTAATTGGACAAGAATAAGCCTAGGGAGGACGAAAATGACCTAAATGTTAATCCAATGACACAAATGAACTTATTGGATGCACAAGATTGGTTAAAAACCTAATTGGACAAGAATAAGCCTAGGGAGGACGAAAATGACCTAAATGTTCATCCAATGACACAAATGAACTTATTGGATGCACAAGATTGGTTAAAAACCCTAATTGGACAAGAATAAGCCTAGGGAGGACGAAAATGACCTAAATGTTCATCCAATGACACAAATGAACTTATTGGATGCACAAGATTGGTTAAAAACCCTAATTGGACAAGAATAAGCCTAGGGAGGACGAAAATGACCTAAATGTTCATCCAAAAGAGAACTACACAAATGAACTTATTGGATGCACACAGATTGGTTAAAAAACCCTAATTGGACAAGAATAAGCCTAGGGAGGACGAAAATGACCTAAATGTTCATCCAATGACACAAATGAACTTATTGGATGCACAAGATTGGTTAAAAACCTAATTGGACAAGAATAAGCCTAGGGAGGACGAAAATGACTAAATGTTCATCCAATGACACAAATGAACTTATTGGATGCACAAGATTGGTTAAAAACCCTAATTGGACAAGAATAAGTCTAGGGAGGACGAAAATGACCTTAAATGTTAATCCAATGACACAAACATACCTATTGGATGCACAAGATTGGTTAAAAACCCTAATTGGACAAGAATAAGCCTAGGGAGGACGAAAAGAATGACCTAAATGTTCATCCAATACACAAATGAACTTATTGCATGCACAAGATTGGTTAAAAACCCAAATTGGACAAGAATAAGCCTAGGGAGGACGAAAATGACCTAAATGTTCATCCAATGACACAAATGGAACTTATGGATGCACAAGATTGGTTAAAAACCCTAATTGGACAAGAATAAGCCTAGGGAGGACGAAAATGACCTAAATGTTCATCCAATGACACAAATGAACTTATTGGATGCACAAGATTGGTTAAAAACCCTAATTGGACAAGAATAAGCCTAGGGAGGACGAAAAATGACCTAAATGTTCATCCAATGACACAAATGAACTTATTGGATGCACAAGATTGGTTAAAAACCCTAGTTTGACAAATCCAAGTGTAGGGAGGACGAAAAATGACCTAAATGTTCATCCAATGACACAAACACACCTATTGGATGCACAAGATTGGTTAAAAACCCTAATTGGACAAGAATAAACCTAGGGAGGACGAAAATGACCTAAATGTTCATCCAATGACACAAATGAACTTATTGGATGCACAAGATTGGTTAAAAACCCCTAATTGGACAAGAATAAGCCTAGGGAGGACGAAAATGACCTAAAATGTTCATCCAATTCACACAACACACTTATTGGATGCACAAGATTGGTTAAAAAATAATTGGACAAGAAATAAAGCCTAGGGAGGACGAAAATGACCTAAATGTTCATCCAATGACACAAATGAACTTATGGGATGCCACAAGATTGGTTAAAAACCCTAATTGGACAAGAATAAGCCTAGGGAGGACGAAAATGACCTAAATGTTCATCCAATGACACAAATGAACTTATTGGATGCACAGATTGGTTTAAAAACCCTAATGGGACAAGAATAAGTCTAGGGAGGACGAAAATGACCTAAATGTTCATCCAATTGACACAAATGAACTTATTGGTGCACAAGATTGGTTAAAAACCCTAATTGGACAAGAATAAGCCTAGGGAGGACGAAAAAATGACTAAAATGTTCATTCCAATGACACAAATGAACTTATTGGATGCACAAGATTGGTTAAAAACCCTAATTGGACAAGAATATAGCTAGGGAGACGAAAATGACCTAAATGTTCATCCAATGACACAAAATGAACTTATTGGATGCACAAGATTGGTTAAACCCTAATTGGATAGAATAAGCCTAGGAGGACGAAAAATGACCTAAATGTTCATCCAATGACACACACATTGAACTTATTGGATGCACAAGATTGGTTAAAAACCCTAATTGGACAAGAATAAGCACAGGGAGGACGAAAATGACCTAAATGTTCATCCAATGACACAAATGAACGTATTGGATGCACAAGATTGGTTAAAAACCCTAATTGGACAAGAATAAGCCTAGGGAGGACGAAAATGACCTAAATGTTCATCCAATGACAATTAAATTGGTTAACAATATGAACTTATTGGATGCACAAGATTGGTATAAAAACCCTAATTGGACAAGAATAAGCCTAGGAGGACGAAAATGACCTAAATGTTCATCCAATGACACAAATGAACTTATTGGATGCACAAAGATTGGTTAAAAACCCTAATTGGACAAGAATAAGCCTAGGGAGACGAAAATGACCTAAATGTTCATCCAATGACACAAATGAACTTATTGGATGCACAAGATTGGTTAAAAACCCTAATTGGACAAGAATAAGCATAGGGAGGACGAAAATGACCTAAATGTTCATCCAATGACACAAATGAACTTATACGGATGCACAAGATTGGTTAAAAACCCTAATTGGACAGAATAACCCTAGGGAGGACGAAAATGACCTAAATGTTCATCCAATGACACAAATGAACTTATTGGATGCACAAGATTGGTTAAAAACCCTAATTGGACAAGAATAAGTCTAGGGAGGACGAAAATGACCTAAATGTTCATCCAATGACACAAATGAACCTATTGGATGCACAAGATTGGTTAAAAACCCTATTGGACAATGAATAAGCCTAGGAGGACGAAAATGACCTAAATGTTCATCCAATGACACAAATGATGTTATTGGATTGCACAAGATATGTTAAAAACCCTAATTGGGACAAGAATAAGTCTAGGGAGGACGAAAATGACCTAAATGTTCATCCATTGACACAAATGAACTTATTGGATGCACAAGATTGGTTAAAAAACCCTAATTGGACAAGAATAAGCCTAGGGAGGACGAAAATGACCTAAATGTTCATCCAATACACAAATGAACTTATTGGATGCACAAGATTGGTTTAAAACCCCTAATTGGACAAATAAACCTAGGGAGGACGAAAATGACCTAAATGTTCAATCCAATGACACAAATGAACTTATTGGATGCACAAGAATTGGTTAAAAACCCTAATTGGGACAGAGAATAAGCCTAAGGAGGACGAAAATGACCTAAATGTTCATCCAATGACACAAATGAACTTATTGGATGCACAAGATTGGTTAAAAACCCTTAATTGGACAAGAATAAGCCTAGGGAGGATGAAAATGACCTAAATGTTCATCCAATGACACAAATGATGAACTTATTGGATGCACAAAGATTGGTTAAAAACCAATTGGACAAGAATAAGCCTAGGGAGGACGAAAATGACCTAAATGTTAATCCAATGACACAAATGAACTATGGATGCACAAGATTGGTTAAAAACCCTAATTGGACAAGAATAAGTATAGGGAGGACGAAAATGACCTAAATGTTCATCCAATTACACAAATGAACTTATTGGATGCACAAGATTGGTTAAAAACCCTAATTGGACAAGAATAAGCCTAGGGAGACGAAAATGACCTAAATGTTCATCCAATGACACAAATGAACGTATTGGATGCACAAGATTGGTTTAAAAACCCTAATTGGACAAGAATAAGCCTAGGGAGGACGAAAATGACCTAAATGTTCATCCAATGACACAAATGAACTTATTGGATGCACAAGATTGGTTAAAAACCCTAATTGGACAAGAATAAGCCTAGAGGGAGGACGAAAATGACCTAAATGTTCATCCAATGACACAAATGAACTTATTGGATGCACAAGATTGGTTAAAAACCCTAATTGGACAAGAATAAGCCTAGGGAGGACGAAAATGACCTAAATGTTCATCCAATGACACAAATGAACTTATTGGATGCACAAGATTGGTTAAAAACCCTAATTGGACAAGAATAAGCCTAGGGAGGACGAAAATGACCTAAATGTTCACCAATGACACAAATGAACTTATTGGATGCACAAGATTGGTTAAAAACCCTAATTGGACAAGAATAAGCCTAGGGAGAACGAAAATGACCTAAATGTTCATCCAATGACACAAATGAACTATTGGATGCACAAGATTGGTTAAAAACCCTAATTGGACAAGAATAAGCCTAGGGAGGACGAAAATGACCTAAATGTTCATCCAATGACACAAATGAACTTATTGGATGCACAAGATTGGTTAAAAACCCTAATTGGACAAGAATAAGCCTAGGGAGGACGAAAAATGACCTAAATGTTCATCCAATGACACAAAATGAACTTATTGGATGCACAAGATTGGTTAAAAACCCTAATTGGACAAGAATAAGCCTAGGGAGGACGAAAATGACCTAAATGTTCATCCAATTACACAAATGAACTTATTGGATGCACAAGATTGGTTAAAAACCCTAATTGGACAAGAATAAGCCTAGGGAGGACGAAAAATGACCTAAAATGTTCATCCAATTACACAAATGAACTTATTGGATGCACAAGATTGGTTAAAAAACCCTAATTGGACAAGAATAAGCCTAGGGAGGACGAAAATGACCTAAATGTTCATCCAATGACACAAATGAACTTATTGGGATGCACAAGATTGGTTAAAAACCCTAACTTGGACAAGAAAAGCCTAGGGAGGACGAAAATGACCTAAATGTTCATCCAATGACACAATGACTTATTGGATGCACAAGATTGGTTTAAAAACCCTAATTGGACAAGAATAAAGCCTAGGGAGAGACGAAAATGACCTAAATGTTCATCCAATGACACAAATGAACTTATTGGATGCACAAGATTGGTTAAAAACCCTAATTGGACAAGAATAAGCCCAGGGAGGACGAAAATGACCTAAATGTTCATCCAATGACACAAATGAACTTATGGATGCACAAGATTGGTTAAAAACCCTAATTGGACAAGAATAAGCCTAGGAGGACGAAATGACCTAAATGTTCATCAAATGACACAAATGAACTTATTGGATGCACAAGATTGGTTAAAAACCCTAATTGGACAAGAATAAGCCTAGGGGAGGACGAAAATGACCTAAATGTTCATCCAATGACACAAATGACACTTATTGGATGCACAAGATTGGTTAAAAACCCTAATTGGACAAGAATAAGCCTAGGGAGGACGAAAATGACCTAAATGTTCATCCAATGACACAAATGAACTTATTGGATGCACAAGATTGGTTAAAAACCCTAATTGGACAAGAATAAGCCTAGGGAGGACGAAAATGACCTAAATGTTCATCCAATGACACAAATGAACTTATTGGATGCACAAGATTGGTTAAAAACCCTAATTGGACAAGAATAAGCCTAGGGAGGACGAAAATGACCTAAATGTTCATCCAATGACACAAATGAACACCTATTGGATGCACAAGATTGGTTAAAAACCCTAATTGGACAAGAATAAGCTGGGAGGACGAAAATGACCTAAATGTTTTCATCCAATGACACAAATGAACTTATTGGATGCACAAGATTGGTTAAAAAACCCTAATTGGACAAGAATAAGCCTAGGGAGGACGAAAATGACCTAAATGTTCATCCAATGACACAAATGAACTTATTGGATGCACAAGATTGGTTAAAAACCCTAATTGGACAAGAATAAGCCTAGGGAGGACGAAAATGACCTAAATGTTCATCCAATGACACAAATGAACTTATTGGATGCACAAGATTGGTTAAAAACCCTAATTGGACAAGAATAAGCCTAGGGAGGACGAAAATGACCTAAATGTTCATCCAATGACACAAATGAACTTATTGGATGCACAAGATTGGTTAAAAACCATATAATTGGACAAGAATAAGCCTAGGGAGGACGAAATTGACCTAAAATGTTCATCCAATGACACAAATGAACTTATTGGATGCACAAGATTGGTTAAAACCCCTAATTGGACAGAATTAAGCCTAGGGAGGACGAAAATGACCTAAATGTTCATCCAATGACACAAATGAAACTTATTGGATGCACAAGATTGGTTAAAAACCCTAATTGGACAAGAATAAGCTTAGGGAGGACGAAAATGACCTAAATGTTCATCCAATGACACAAATGAACTTATTGGATGCACAAGATAGGTTAAACACCCTAATTGGACAAGAATAAGCCTAGGGAGGACGAAAATGACCTAAATGTTCATCCAATTACACAATGAACTTATTGGATGCACAAGATTGGTTAAAAAACCCTAATTGGACAAGAATAAAGCCTAGGGAGGACGAAAATGACCTAAATGTTCATCCAATGACACAAATGAACTTATTGGATGCACAAGATTGGTTAAAAACCCTAATTGGACAAGAATAAGCCTAGGGAGGACGAAAATGACCTAAATGTTCATCCAATGACACAATGAACTTATTGGATGCACAAGATTGGTTAAAAACCCTAATTGGACAAGAATAAGCCTAGGGAGGACGAAAATGACCTAAATGTTCATCCAATGACACAAATGAACTTATTGGATGCACAAGATTGGTTAAAAACCCTAATTGGACAAGAATAAGCCTAGGGAGGACGAAAATGACCTAAATGTTCATCCAATGACACAAATGAACTTATTGGATGCACAAGATTGGTTAAAAACCTAATTGGACAAGAATAAGCCCTAGGGAGGACGAAAATGACCTAAATGTTCATCCAATGACACAAATGAACTTATTGGATGCACAAGATTGGTTAAAAACCCTAATTGGACAAGAATAAGCCTAGGGAGGACGAAAATGACCTAAATGTTCATCCAATTACACAAATGAACTTATTGGATGCACAAGATTGGTTAAAACCCCTAATTGGACAAGAATAAGCCTAGGGAGGACGAAAATGACCTAAATGTTCATCCAATGACACAAAATGAACTTATTGGATGCACAAGATTGGTTAAAAACCCTAATTGCACAAGAATAAGCCTAGGGAGGACGAAAATGACCTAAATGTTCATCCAATTACACAAATGAACTTATTGGATGCACAAGATTGGTTAAAAACCCTAATTGGACAAGAATAAGCCTAGGGTGACGAAAATGACCTAAATGTTCATCCAATTACACAAATGAACTTATTGGATGCACAAGATTGGTTAAAAACCCTAATTGGACAAGAATAAGCCTAGGGAGGACGAAATGACCTAAATGTTCATCCAATGACACAAATGAACTTATTGGACACAAGATTGGTTAAAAACCCTAATTGGACAAGAATAAGCTAGGGAGGACGAAAATGACCTAAAATGTTCATCCAATGACACAAATGAACTTATTGGATGCACAAGATTAGTTAAAAACCCTAATTGGACAAGAATAAGCCTAGGGAGGACGAAAAATGACCTAAATGTTCATCCATGTACACAAATGAACTTATTGGATGCACAAGATTGGTTAAAAACCCTAATTGGACAAGAATAAGCCTAGGGAGGACGAAAATGACCTAAAATGTTCATCCAATGACACAAATGAACTTATTGGATGCACAAGATTGGTTAAAAACCTAATTGGACAAGAATAAGCCTAGGGAGGACGAAAATGACCTAAATGTTCATCCAATTACACAAATTGACTTATTGGATGCACAAGATTGGTTAAAAACCCTAATTGCACAAGAATAAGCCTAGGTGAGGACGAAAATGACCTAAATGTTCAATCCATGACACAAATGAACTTATTGGATGCACAAGATTGGGTTAAAAACCCTAATTGCGACAAGAATAAGCCTAGGGAGGACGAAAATGACCTAAATGTTCATCCAATGACACAAATGACACCTATTGGATGCACAAGATTGGTTAAAAACCCTAATTGGACAAGAAATAAGCCTAGGGAGGACGAAAAATGACCTAAATGTTCATCCAATTACACAAAATGAACTTATTGGATGCACAAGATTGGTTAAAAACCCTAATTGGACAAGAATAAGCCTAGGGAGGACGAAAATGACCTAAATGTTAATCCAATTACACAAATGAACTTATTGGATGCACAAGATTGGTTAAAAACCCTAATTGGACAAGAATAAGCCTAGGGAGGACGAAAATGACCTAAATGTTCATCCAATGACACAAATGAACTATTGGATGCACAAGATTGGTTAAAAACCCTAATTGGACAAGAATAAGCCTAGGAGGACGAAAAATGACCTAAATGTTCATCCAATGACACAAATGAACTTATTGGATGCACAAGATTGGTTAAAAACCCCTAATTGGACAAGAATAAGCCTAGGGAGGACGAAAATGACCTAAATGTTCACATCCAATGACACAAATGAACTTATTGGATGCACAAGATTTGTTAAAAACCCTAATTTGTCAAGAATAAGCCTAGGGAGGACGAAAATGACCTAAATGTTCATCCAATGACACAAATGAACCAATTGGATGCACAAGATTGGTTAAAAACCCTAATTGGACAAGAATAAGCCTAGGGAGGACGAAAATGACCTAATGTTCATCCAATGACACAAATGAACTTATTGGATTCACAAGATTGGTTAAAAACCCTAATTGGTACAAGAATAAGCCTAGGGAGGACGAAAATGACCTAAATGTTCATCCAATGACACAAATGAACTTATTGGATGCACAAGATTGGTTAAAAACCCTAATTTGGACAAGAATAAGCCTAGGGAGGACGAAAATGACCTAAATGTTCATCCAATACACAAACATACCTATTGGATGCACAAGATTGGTTAAAAACCCTAATTGGACAAGAATAAGCCTAGGGAGGACGAAAATGACCTAAATGTTCATCCAATTACACAAATGAACTTATTGGATGCACAAGATTGGTTAAAAACCCTAATTGGACAAGAATAACCTAAGGGAGGACGAAAATGACCTAATGTATCCAATTACACAAATGAACTTATTGGATGCACAAGATTGCAACAATTGACAAGAATAAGCCTAGGGTTGAAAATGTTCATCTGAACTTGAGTGCAAGAATAGCCTAGGGTGGACCGAAAAATGACCTAAATGTTCATCCAATGACACAAATGAACTTATTGGATGCACAAGATTGGTTAAAAACCCTAATTGGACAAGAATAAGTCTAGGGAGGACGAAAAATGACCTAAATGTTCATCCAATGACACAAATGAACTTATTGGATGCACAAGATTGGTTAAAAACCCTAATTGGACAAGAATAAACCTAGGGAGGACGAAAATGACCTAAATGTTCATCCAATGACACAAAGAACTTATTGGATGCACAAGATTGGTTAAAAACCCTAATTGGACAAGAATAAGCTTAGGGAGGACGAAAATGACCTAAATGTTCATCCAATGACACAAATGAACTTATTGGATGCACAAGATTGGTTAAAAAACCCAAATTGGACAAGAATAAGCCTAGGGAGACGAAATGACCTAAATGTTCATCCAATGACACAAATGAACTTATTGGATGCACAAGATTGGTTAAAAATACCCTAATTGGACAAGAATAAGCCTAAGGAGGACGAAAATGACCTAAATGTTCATCCCAATGACACAAATGAACTTATTGGATGCACAAGATTGGGTTAAAAACCCTAATTGCACAAGAAACAGCCAGGGATGACGAAAATGGACCTAAATGTTCATCCAATGACACAAACACACCTATTGGATGCACAAGATTGGTTTAAAATAACCTAAATAATTGGACAAGAATAAGCCTAGGGAGGACGAAAAATGACCTAAATGTTCATCCAATGACACACAATGAACTTATTGGATGCACAAGATTGGTTAAAAAACCTAATTGGACAAGAATAAGTCTAGGGAGGCGAAATTGACCTAAATGTTCGTCCAATGACACAAATGAAGGTTATTGGATGCACAAGATTGGTTAAAAACCCTAATTGCAGACAAGAATAAGCCTAGGAGAGACGAAAATGACCTAAATGTTCATCCAATGACACAAATGACTTATTGGATGCACAAGATTGGTTTAAAACCCTAATTGGACAAGAATAAGCCTCTAGGGAGGACGAAAAATGACCTAAATGTTCATCCAATGACACAAATGAACCATATTGGATGCACAAGATTGGTTAAAAACCCTAATTGGACAAGAATAAGCCTAGGGAGGACGAAAATGACCTAAATGTTCATCCAATTACACAAATGAACTTATTGGATGCACAAGATTGGTTAAAAACCCTAATTGGACAAGAATAAGCCTAGGGAGGACGAAAATGACCTAAATGTTCATCCAATGACACAAATGAACTGAATTGGATGCACAAGATTGGTTAAAAACCCTAATTGGACAAGAATAAGCCTAGGGAGGACGAAAATGACCCTAAATGTTCATCCAATGACACAAATGAACTTATTGGATGCACAAGATTGGTTAAAAACCTTAATTGGACAAGAATAAGCCTAGGGAGGACGAAAATGACCTAAATGTTCATCCAATGACACAAATGAACTTATTGGATGCACAAGATTGGTTAAAAACCCTAATTGGACAAGAATAAGCCTAAAGGGAGGACGAAAATGACCTAAATGTTCACCAATTACACAAAAGTTAACTTATTGGATGCACAAGATGGTAAAAAACCCTAATTGGACAAGAATAAACCTAAGGAGGACGAAAATGACCTAAATGTTCATCCAATGACACAAAACAACTTATTGGATGCACAAGATTGGTTAAAAACCCTAATTGGACAAGAATAAGCCTAGGGAGGACGAAAATGACCTAAATGTTCATCCAATACACAAATGAACTTATTGGATGCACAAGATTGGTTAAACACCTAATTGGACAAGAATAAGCCTAGGGAGGACGAAAATGACCTAAATGTTCATCCAATTACACAAATGAACTTATTGGATACACAAGATAGGTTAAAAACCCAATTGGACAAGAATAAGCCTAGGGAGGACGAAAATGACCTAAATGTTCATCCAATTACACAAATGAACTTTATTGGATGCACAAGATTGGTTAAAAAACACCTAATTGGACAAGAATAAGTAAGGGAGGACGAAAATGACCTTAATGTTCATCCAATGACACAAATGAACCTATTGGATGCACAAGATTGGTTAAAAACCCTAATTGGACAAGAATAAGCCTAGGGAGGACGAAAATGACCTAAATGTTCATCCAATGACACAAATGAACTTATTGGATGCACAAGATTGGTTAAAAACCCCTAATTGGACAAGAATAAGCCTAGGGAGGACGAAAATGACCTAAATGTTCATCCAATGACACAAAAGACACTTATTGGATGCACAAGATTGGTTAAAAACCCTAATTGGACAAGAATAAGCCTAGGAGAGGACGAAAATGACCTAAATGTTCATCCAATTACACAAATGAACTTATTGGGATGCACAAGATTGGTTAAAACCCTAATTGGACAAGAATAAGCCTAGGGAGGGACGAAAATGACCTAAATGTTCATCCAATTACACAAATGAACTTATTGGATGCACAAGATTGGTTAAAACCCTAATTGGACAAGAATAAGCCTAGGGAGGACGAAAATGACCTAAATGTTCATCCAATACACAAATGAACTTATTGGATGCACAAGATTGGTTAAAAACCTAATTGGACAAGAATAAGCCTAGGGAGGACGAAATGACCTAAATGTTCATCCAATGACACAATGAAACTTTATTGGATGCACAAGATTGGTTAAAAACCCTAATTGGACAAGAATAAGCCTAGGGAGGACGAAAATGACCTAAATGTTCATCCAATGACACAAATGAACTTATTGGATGCACACAGATTGGTTAAAAACCCTAATTGGGACAAGAATAAGCCTAGGGAGAAACGAAAATGACCTAAATGTTCATCCAATGACACAAAAGAACTTATTGGATGCACAAGATTGGTTAAAAAACCCTAATTGGACAAGAATAAGCTAAGGGAGGACGAAAATGACCTAAATGTTCATCCAATGACACAAATGAACTTATTGGATGCACAAGATTGGTTAAAAACCCTTAATTGGACAAGAATAAGCCTAGGGAGGACGAAAATGACCTAAATGTTCATCCAATGACACAAATGAACTTATTGGATGCACAAGATTGGTTAAAACCCTAATTGGACAAGAATAAGCCTAGGGAGGACGAAAATGACCTAAATGTTCATCCAATGACACAAAACCACTTATTGGATGCACAAAGATTGGTTAAAAACCCTAATTGGACAAGAATAAGCCTAGGGAGGACGAAAAATGACCTAAATGTTTCATCCAATGACACAAATGAACTTATTGGATGCACAAGATTGGTTAAAAACCCTAATTGGACAAGAATAAGCCTAGGGAGGACGAAAATGACCTAAATGTTCATCCAATGACACAAATGAACTTATTGGATGCACAAGATTGGTTAAAAAAACCTAATTGGACAAGAATAAGCCTAGGGAGGACGAAAATGACCTAAATGTTCATCCAATGACACAAATGAACTTATTGGATGCACAAGATTGGGTTAAAAACCCTAATTGGACAAGAATAAGTCCTAGGGAGGACGAAAATGACCTAAATGTTCATCAATGACACAAATGAACTTATTGGATGCACAAGATTGGTTAAAAACCCTAATTGGACAAGAATAAGCCTAGGGAGGACGAAAATGACCTAAAATGTTCACCAATGACACAAATAACTTATGGATGCACAAGATTGGTTAAAAACCAAATTGGACAAGAATAAGCCTGGGGGACGCAAAATGACCTAAAATGTTCATCCAATGACACAAATGGAACTTATTGGATGCACAAGATTGATTAAAAATCCTAAATTGGACAAGAATAAGCCTAGGGTGGACGAAAATGACCTAAATGTTCATCCAATTACACAAAAGAACTTATTGGATGATGGATGCACAAGATTGGTTAAAACCCTAATTGGACAAAAATAAGCTAGGAGGACGAAAATGAACTAAATGTTCATCCAATTTACACAAAAGAACTTATTGGATGCACAAATTGGTTAAAAACCTAATTGGACAAGAATAAGCCTAGGGAGGACGAAAATGACCTAAATGTTCATCCAATTACACATGAACTTATTGGATGCAACAAGATTGGTTAAAAACCCTAATTGACAAGAATAAGCCTAGGGGGGACGAAAATGACCTAAATGTTCATCCAATTACACAAATGAACTATTGGATGCACAAGATTGGTTAAAAACCCTAATTGGACAAGAATAAGCCTAGGGAGACGAAAATGACCTAAATGTTCATCCAATTACACAAAAACCTATTGGATGCACAAGATTGGTTAAAAACCCTATTGGAAAAGAATAAGCCTAGGGACGAAAATGACCTAATGTTCATCCAATACCACAAATGAACTTATTGGATGCACAAGATGGTTAAAAAACCCTAATTGGACAAGAATAAGCCTAGGAGGACGAAAATGACCTAAATGTTCATCCAATACACAAATGAACTTATTGGATGCACAAGATGGTTAAAAACCCTAATTGACAAGAATAAGCCTAGGAGGACGAAAATGACCTAAATGTTCATCCAATTACACAAATGAACTATTGGATGCACAAGATTGGTTTAAAAAACCCTAATTGGACAAGAATAAGCCTAGGGAGGACGAAAATGACTAAATGTTCATCCAATGACACAAATAACTATTGGATGCACAAGATTGGTTAAAACCTAATGGACAAGAATAAGCCTAGGAGGACGAAAATGAACTAAATGTTCATCCAATACACAAATGAACTTATTGGATGCAAAGATGGTTAAAACCCTAATTGACAAGAATAAGCCTAGGGGACGAAAATGACCTAAATGTTCATCCAATTACACAATGAATTATTGGATGCACAAGATTGGTAAAAACCCTAATTGGACAAGAATAAGCCTAGGAGGACGAAAATGACTAAATGTTCATCCAATACACAAAAACCTATTTGGATGCACAAGATTGGTTAAAAACCCTAATTGGACAAGAATAAGCCTAGGGAGGACGAAAATGACCTAAATGTTTCATCCAATACACAAATGAACTTATTGGATGCACAAGATTGGTTAAAAACCCTAATTGGACAAGAATAAGGCTAGGAGGACGAAAATGACCTAAAAGTTCATTCAATTACACAAATGAACTTATTGGATGCACAAGATTGGTTAAAAACCTAATTGGACAAGAATAAGCCTAGGGAGGACGAAAATGACCTAAATGTTCATCCAATTACACAAATGAACTTATTGGATGCACAGATTGTTAAAACCCTAATTGGACAAGAATAAGCCTAGGGAGACGAAAATGACCTAAATGTTCATCCAATTACACAAATGACTATTGGATGCACAAATTGGTTAAAAAACCCTAATTGGACAAGAATAAGCCTAGGGAGGACGAAAATGACCTAAATGTTCATCCAATTACACAAATGAACTTATTGGATGCACAAGATTGGTTAAAAACCCTAATTGACAAGAATAAGCCTAGGGAGACGAAAATGACCTAAATGTTCATCCAATTACACAAATGAACTATTGGATGCACAAGATTGGTTAAAACCCTAATTGGACAAGAATAAGCCTAGGGAGGACGAAAATGACCTAAATGTTCATCCAATTACACAAATGAACTATTGGATGCACAAGATTGGTTAAAACCCTAATTGGACAAGAATAAGCCTAGGGAGACGAAAATGACCTAAATGTTCATCCAATTACACAAATGAACTTATTGGATGCACAAGATTGTAAAAACCCTAATTGACAAGAATAAGCCTAGGAGGACGAAAATGACCTAAATGTTCATCCAATACACAAAAACTTATTGGATGCACAAGATTGGTTAAAAACCCTAATTGGACAAGAATAAGCCTAGGGAGGACGAAAATGACCTAAATGTTCATCCAATGACACAAATGAACTTATTGGATGCACAAGATTGGTTAAAAACCCTAATTGGACAAGAATAAGCCTAGGGAGGACGAAAATGACCTAAATGTTCATCCAATACACAAAAGAACTTATTGGATGCACAAAGATTGGTTAAAAAACCCTAATTGGACAAGAATAAGCCTAGGAGGACGAAAATGACCTAAATGTTCATCCAATGACACAAATGAACTTATTGGATGCACAAGATTGGTTAAAAACCCTAATTGACAAGAATAAGCCTAGGGAGGACGAAAATGACCTAAATGTTCATCCAATGACACAAATAAACTTATTGGATGCACAAGATTGGTTAAAAAACCTAATTGACAAGAATAAGCCTAGGGAGGACGAAAATGACACTAAATGTTCATCCAATGACACAAATGAACTTATGGATGCACAAGATGGTTAAAAACCCTAATTGGACAAGAATAAGCCTAGGGAGGACGAAAATGACCTAATGTTCATCCAATTACACAAATGAACTTATTGGATGCACAAGATTGGTTAAAAACCCTAATTGACAAGAATAAGCCTAGGGAGGACGAAATGACCTAAATGTTCATCCAATACACAAAAACTTATTGGATGCACAAGATTGGTTAAAAACCCTAATGACAAAAATAAGCCTAGGGAGGACGAAAATGACCTAAATGTTCATCCAATTACACAAATGAACTATGGATGCACAAGATTGGTTAAAAACCCTAATTGGACAAGAATAACTAGGAGGACGAAAATGACCTAAATGTTCATCAATACACAAAAACTTATTGGATGCACAAGATTGGTTAAAAACCCTAATTGGACAAAGAATAAGCCTAGGGACGAAAAATGACCTAAATGTTCATCCAATACACAAATGAACTTATGGATGCACAAGATTGGTTAAAAACCCTAATTGGACAAGAATAAGCCTAGGGAGGACGAAAATGACCTAAATGTTCATCCAATTCACAAATGAACTTATTGGATGCACAAGATTGGTTAAAAACCTAATTGACAAGAATAAGCCTAGGAGGACGAAAATGACCAAATGTTCATCCAATTACACAAATGAACTTGGTGCACAAGATTGGTTAAAAAACCCTAATTGGACAAGAATAAGCCTAGGAGGACGAAAATGACCTAAATGTTCATCCAATTACACAAATGAACTTATTGGATGCACAAGATTGGTTAAAAACCCTAATTGACAAGAATAAGCTAGGGAGGACGAAAATGACCTAAATGTTCATCCAATTACACAAATGAAACTTATTGGATGCACAAGATTGTTAAAAACCCTAATTGGACAAGAATAAGCCTAGGGAGGACGAAAATGACCTAAATGTTCATCCAATTACACAAATGAACTTATGGATGCACAAGATTGGTTAAAAACCTAATTGGACAAGAATAAGCCTAGGAGGACAAAATGACCTAAATGTTCATCCAATTAACAAAATGAACTTATTGGATGCACAAGATTGGTTTAAAACCTAATTGGACAAGAATAAGCCTAGGGAGGACGAAAATGACCTAAATGTTCATCCAATGACACAAATGAACTTATTGGATGCACAAGATGGTTAAAAACCCTAATTGGACAAGAATAAGCCTAGGGGACGAAAATGACCTAAATGTTCATCCAATTACACAAATGAACTTATTGGATGCACAAGATTGGTTAAAACCCTAATTGACAAGAATAAGCCTAGGGAGGACGAAAATGACCTAAATGTTCATCCAATTACACAAATGAACTTATTGGATGCACAAGATTGGTTTAAAACCCTAATTGGACAAGAATAAGCCTAGGGAGGACGAAAATGACCTAAATGTTCATCCAATTACACAAATGAACTTATTGGATGCACAAGATTGGTTAAAAACCCTAATTGGACAAGAATAAGCCTAGGAGGACGAAAATGACCTAAATGTTCATCCAATTACACAAATGAACTTTTGGATGCACAAGATTGGTTAAAAAACCTAATTGGACAAGAATAAGCCTAGGGAGGACGAAAATGACCAAATGTTCATCCAATTACACAAAATGAACTTATTGGATGCACAAGATTGGTTAAAACCCTAATTGGACAAGAATAAGCCTAGGAGGACGAAAATGACCTAAATGTTCATCCAATGACACAATGAACTTATTGGATGCACAAGATTGGTTAAAAACCCTAATTGGACAAGAATAACCTAGGGAGGACGAAAATGACCAAATGTTCATCCAATTACACAAATGAACTATTGGATGCACAAGATTGGTTAAAAACCCTAATTGGACAAGAATAAGCCTAGGAGGACGAAATGACCTAAATGTTCATCCAATTACACAAAACTTATTGGATGCACAAGATTGGTTAAAAACCCTATTGGAAAAGAATAAGCCTAGGGAGGAAAAATGACCTAAATGTTCATCCAATACACAAATGAACTTATTGATGCACAAGATTGGTTAAAAACCCTAATTGACAAGAATAAGCCTAGGGAGGACGAAAATGACCTAAATGTTCATCCAATGACACAAATGAACTTATTGATGCACAAGATTGGTTAAAAACCCTAATTGGACAAGAATAAGCCTAGGAGGACGAAAATGACCTAAATGTTCATCCAATTACACAATAACTTATTGGATGCACAAGATTGGTTAAAACCCTAATTGGACAAGAATAAGCCTAGGAGGACGAAAATGACCTAAATGTTCATCCAATGACACAAATGAACTTATTGGATGCACAAGATTGGTTAAAAACCTAATTGACAAGAATAAGCCTAGGGGAGACGAAATGACCTAAATGTTCATCCAATGACACAAATGAACTTATGGATGCACAAGATTGGTTAAAAACCTAATTGGACAAGAATAAGCCTAGGAGGACGAAAATGACCTAAATGTTCATCCAATTACAAATGAACTTATTGGATGCACAAGATTGGTTAAAAACCCTAATTGGACAAGAATAAGCCTAGGGAGGACGAAAATGACCTAAATGTTCATCCAATACACAAAGAACTTATTGGATGCACAAGATTTGGTAAAAACCCTAATTGGACAAGAATAAGCCTAGGGAGGACGAAAATGACCTAAATGTTCATCCAATTACACAAATGAACTTATTGGATGCACAAGATTGGTTAAAAACCTAATTGGACAAGAATAAGCCTAGGGAGGACGAAAATGACCTAAATGTTCATCCAATACACAAATGAACTTATTGGATGCACAAGATTGGTTAAAAACCTAATTGGACAAGAATAAGCCTAGGGAGGACGAAAATGACCTAAATGTTCATCCAATTACACAAATGAACTTATTGGATGCACAAGATTGGTTAAAAACCCTAATTGGACAAGAATAAGCCTAGGGGGACGAAAATGACCTAAATGTTCATCCAATTACACAAAGAACTTATTGGATGCACAAGATTGGTTAAAAAACCCTAATTACAAGAATAAGCCTAGGGAGACGAAAATGACCTAAATGTTCATCCAATTACACAAAAGAACTTATTGGATGCACAAGATTGGTTAAAAACCCTAATTGGACAAGAATAAAGCCTAGGAGGACGAAAATGACCTAAATGTTCATCCAATTACACAAATGAACTTATTGGATGCACAAGATTGGTTAAAAACCCTAATTGACAAGAATAAGCCTAGGGAGGACGAAAATGACCTAAATGTTCATCCAATTACACAAATGAACTTATTGGATGCACAAGATTGGTTAAAAACCCTAATTGCAAAGAATAAGCCTAGGGAGACGAAAATGACCTAAATGTTCATCCAATTACACAAATGAACTTATTGGATGCACAAGATTGGTTAAAAACCCTAATTGGACAAGAATAAGCCTAGGAGACGAAAATGACCTAAATGTTCATCCAATACACAAAAACTTATTGGATGCACAAGATTGGTTAAAAACCCTAATTGGACAAGAATAAGCCTAGGGAGGACGAAAATGACCTAAATGTTCATCCAATTACACAAATGAACTTATTGGATGCACAAGATTGGTTAAAAACCCTAATTGGACAAGAATAAGCCTAGGAGGACGAAAATGACCTAAATGTTCATCCAATTACACAAATGAACTTATTGGATGCACAAGATTGGTTAAAACCTAATTGGACAAGAATAAGCCTAGGGAGGACGAAAATGACCTAAATGTTCATCCAATTACACAAATGACTTATTGGATGCAAAGATTGGTTTAAAACCCTAATTGGCACAAGAATAAGCCTAGGAGGACGAAAATGACCTAAATGTTCATCCAATTACACAAAGAACTTATTGGATGCACAAGATTGGTTAAAAACCCTAATTGGAGAAATAAGCCTAGGGAGGACGAAAATGACCTAAAATTCATCCAATACACAAAGAAACTTATTGGATGCACAAGATTGGTTAAAAACCCTTATTGGACAAGAATAAGCCTAGGAGGACGAAAATGACCTAAATGTTCATCCAATGACACAAATGAACTTATTGGATGCACAAGATTGGTTAAAAACCCTAATTGACAAGAATAAGCCTAGGGAGGACGAAAATGACCTAAATGTTCATCCAATTACACAAATGAACTTATTGGATGCACAAGATTGGTTAAAAACCCTAATTGGACAAGAATAAGCCTAGGAGACGAAAATGACCTAAATGTTCATCCAATTACACAAATAGAACTATTGGATGCACAAGATTGGTTAAAAACCCTAATTGGACAAGAATAAGCCTAGGGAGGACGAAAATGACCTAAATGTTCATCCAATTACACAAATGAACTTATTGGATGCACAAGATTGGTTAAAAACCCTAATTGGACAAGAATAAGCCTAGGGAGGACGAAAATGACCTAAATGTTCATCCAATTACACAAATAACTTATTGGATGCACAAGATTGGTTAAAAACCCTAATTGGACAAGAATAAGCCTAGGGAGGACAAATGACCTAAATGTTCATCCAATACACAAAAACTTATTGGATGCACAAGATTGGTTAAAAACCCTAATTGGAAAAGAATAAGCCTAGGGAGACGAAAATGACCTAAATGTTCATCCAATTACACAAATGAACTTATTGGATGCACAAGATTGGTTAAAAACCCTAATTGACAAGAATAAGCCTAGGGAGGACGAAAATGACCTAAATGTTCATCCAATGACACAAATGAACTTATTGGATGCACAAGATTGGTTAAAAACCCTAATTGGACAAGAATAAGCCTAGGGAGGACGAAAATGACCTAAATGTTCATCCAATTACACAAATGAACTTATTGGATGCACAAGATTGGTTAAAAACCCTAATTGGACAAGAATAAGCCTAGGAGGACGAAAATGACCTAAATGTTCATCCAATACACAAATGAACTTATTGGATGCACAAGATTGGTTAAAAACCCTAATTGACAAGAATAAGCCTAGGAGGACGAAAATGACCTAAATGTTCATCCAATACACAAATGAACTTATTGGATGCACAAGATTGGTTAAAAACCCTAATTGGACAAGAATAAGCCTAGGAGGACGAAAATGACCTAAATGTTCATCCAATTACACAAATGAACTTATTGGATGCACAAGATTGGTTAAAAACCTAATTGGACAAGAATAAGCCTAGGGAGGACGAAAATGACCTAAATGTTCATCCAATGACACAAAAACCTATTGGATGCACAAGATTTGTTAAAAACCCTAATTGGACAAGAATAAGCCTAGGGAGGACGAAAATGACCTAAATGTTCATCCAATGACACAAATGAACTTATTGGATGCACAAGATTGGTTTAAAAACCCTAATTGGACAAGAATAAGCCTAGGGAGGACGAAAATGACCTAAATGTTCATCCAATTACACAAATGAACTTATTGGATGCACAAGATTGGTTAAAAACCTAATTGGACAAGAATAAGCCTAGGGAGGACGAAAATGACCTAAATGTTCATCCAATTACACAAAAACTTATGGATGCACAAGATTGGTTAAAACCCTAATTGGACAAGAATAAGCCTAGGGGGACGAAAATGACCTAAATGTTCATCCAATTACACCAAATGAACTTATTGGATGCACAAGATTGGTTAAAAACCCTAATTGACAAGAATAAGCCTAGGGAGGACGAAAATGACCTAAATGTTCATCCAATTACACAAATGAACTTATTGGATGCACAAGATTGGTTAAAAAACCTAATTGGACAAGAATAAGCCTAGGGAGACGAAAATGACCTAAATGTTCATCCAATTACACAAATGAACTTATTGGATGCACAAGATTGGTTAAAAACCCTAATTGGACAAGAATAAGCCTAGGAGGACGAAAATGACCTAAATGTTCATCCAATTACACAAATGAACTTATTGGATGCACAAGATTGGTAAAAACCCTAATTGGACAAGAATAAGCCTAGGGGACGAAAATGACCTAAATGTTCATCCAATTACACAAATGAACTTATTGGATGCACAAGATTGGTTAAAAACCCTAATTGGACAAGAATAAGCCTAGGGAGGACGAAAATGACCAAATGTTCATCCAATGCACAAAAACTTATTGGATGCACAAGATTGGTTAAAAAACCCTAATTGGACAAGAATAAGCCTAGGGAGGACGAAAATGACCTAAATGTTCATCCAATACACAAATGAACTTATTGGATGCACAAGATTGGTTAAAAAACCCTAATTGGACAAGAATAAGCCTAGGGAGACGAAAATGACCTAAATTTCATCCAATTCACAAAGAACTTATTGGATGCACAAGATTGGTTAAAAACCCTAATTGACAAGAATAAGCCTAGGGAGGACGAAAATGACCTAAATGTTCATCCAATTACACAAATGAACTTATTGGATGCACAAGATTGGTTAAAAACCCTAATTGGACAAGAATAAGCCTAGGGAGACGAAAATGACCTAAATGTTCATCCAATTACACAAATGAACTTATTGGATGCACAAGATTGGTTAAAAACCCTAATTGGACAAGAATAAGCCTAGGGAGGACGAAAATGACCTAAATGTTCATCCAATTACACAAAAGAACTTATTGGATGCACAAGAATTGAAAACCCTAATTGGACAAGAATAAGCCTAGGAGACGAAAATGACCTAAATGTTCATCCAATTACACAAATGAACTTATTGATGCACAAGATTGGTTAAAAACCCTAATTGACAAGAATAAGCCTAGGGAGGACGAAAATGACCTAAATGTTCATCCAATTACACAAATGAACTTATTGGATGCACAAGATTGGTTAAAAACCTAATTGGACAAGAATAAGCCTAGGGACGACGAAATGACCTAAATGTTCATCCAATTACACAAATGAACTTATTGGATGCACAAGATTGGTTAAAAACCCTAATTGGACAAGAATAAGCCTAGGGAGGACGAAAATGACCTAAATGTTCATCCAATACACAAAAACTTATTGGATGCACAAGATTGGTTAAAAACCCTAATTGGACAAGAATAAGCCTAGGGAGGACGAAAATGACCTAAATGTTTCATCCAATACACAAATGAACTTATTGGATGCACAAGATTGGTTAAAAACCCTAATTGGACAAGAATAAGCCTAGGGAGGACGAAAATGACCTAAATGTTCATCCAATACAAATGAACTTATTGGATGCACAAGATTGGTTAAAAACCTAATTGGACAAGAATAAGCCTAGGGAGACGAAAATGACCTAAATGTTCATCCAATTACACAAATGAACTTATTGGATGCACAAGATATTTTAAAACCCTAATTGGACAAGAATAAGCCTAGGGAGACGAAAATGACCTAAATGTTCATCCAATTACACAAATGAACTTATTGGATGCACAAGATTGGTTAAAAACCTAATTGACAAGAATAAGCCTAGGGAGGACGAAAATGACCTAAATGTTCATCCAATTACACAAATGAACTTATTGGATGCACAAGATTGGTTAAAAACCCCAATTGGACAAGAATAAGCCTAGGGAGACGAAAATGACCTAAATGTTCATCCAATTACACAAATGAACTTATTGGATGCACAAGATTGGTTAAAAACCCTAATTGGACAAGAATAAGCCTAGGGAGGACGAAAATGACCTAAATGTTCATCCAATTACACAAATGAACTTATTGGATGCACAAGATTGGTTAAAAAACCCTAATTGGACAAGAATAAGCCTAGGGAGGACGAAAATGACCTAAATGTTCATCCAATGACACAAAAACTCTATTGGATGCACAAGATTGGTTTAAAAACCCTAATTGGACAAGAATAAGCCTAGGGAGGACGAAAATGACCTAAATGTTCATCCAATTACACAAAATAACTTATTGGATGCACAAGATTGGTTAAAAACCTAATTGGACAAGAATAAGCCTAGGGAGGACGAAAAATGACCTAAATGTTCATCCAATACACAAATGAACTTATTGGATGCACAAGATTGGTTAAAAACCCTAATTGGACAAGAATAAGCCTAGGAGGACGAAAATGACCTAATGTTCATCCAATTACACAAATGAACTTATTGGATGCACAAGATTGGTTAAAAACCCTAATTGCACAAGAATAAGCTAGGAGGACGAAAATGACCTAAATGTTCATCCAAATACACAAAAACTTATTGGATGCACAAGATTGGTTAAAAACCTTATTGGACAAAGAATAAGCCTAGGAGGACGAAAATGACCTAAATGTTCATCCAATTACACAAATGAACTTATTGGATGCACAAGATTGGTTAAAACCCTAATTGGACAAGAATAAGCCTAGGGAGACGAAAATGACCTAAATGTTCATCCAATACACAAAAACTTATTGGATGCACAAGATTGGTTAAAAAACCCTTATTGGAAAAATAAGCCTAGGGAGACGAAAATGACCTAAATGTTCATCCAATACACAAAATGACACTTATTGGATGCACAAGATTGGTTAAAAACCCTAATTGGACAAGAATAAGCCTAGGGAGGACGAAATGACCTAAATGTTCATCCAATTACACAAATGACTTTTGGATGCACAAGATTGGTTAAAACCCTAATTGGCACAGAATAAGCCTAGGGAGGACGAAAATGACCTAAATGTTCATCCAATACACAAATGAACTTTTGGATGCACAAGATTGGTTAAAAACCTAATTGCACAAGAAATAAGCCTAGGAGACCGAAAATGACCTAAATGTTCATCCAATTACACAAAATGACTTATTGGATGCCAAGATTGGTTAAAAACCATTC
>PGTU02006488.1:0-41944 GCA_002896215.2 Cicer echinospermum
GGAGAACCAAACGTCGTCCTACTTGTAGAATCTGGTTAGTAAATGCTTTGTTTTACAAATGGCAAGAACACCTAGGAATAGTTTGACCCTAAGGCAGATGAGGTTCTTTACTAGGATACTCGCAACTAGGTAGGCCTATAGAATCTACAAAAGCAAAACAAACCCCCATTAGAAGGAGGTTTTTCAGGTTCTGTTGTAAGTTTGTGAATCTTTACAGAAACTTGAACAAAACTCCTTCTAAGTTATGAATTTTGGATGATGCTTGTAGAATCTGAAACTAGAACACCTATAGCTGCCTCAATAGTGCGACCCTGTAGACACTATAAAACTGTGAGTTACCAGGAGGGGATTCAACGAAACCACCCTTAGACACATATATAGGCGGATATCTTAAAGTGTTGCAACTAGGAGCTATCAGTTTTGTTAACTTACAGTTTGTATCTCAGATTGAACCTAGAACGATTAGAGAGCCCTTTTATGATGTGAGATTATTGCTATGCAAGAGGACAGTTAAACCATTTGAGAGAGAAACAAGGTGTGGAACTTCAGGTACTGAGCCAGAGGTAAGCATGGTTATTAAGGAACTAGGTGGTGATTAGAATAAGTTAGTGGTAATGGTTTGGTTACTAGGAATAAAGCCACAGATACGTTGCAAGGGTTATAGTCAAGGGGGATAGACTTGCTATGAGCTATGCCCAGTATGCTAAGACTAGAGCATCAGAATTTTATCGGCTTATGCAGTGTAATCATGGATTCATCTATATCAGAAATGATGTGAAGAGTTGGCCTTTGCTCAAATGGACCTCCAAGAGGAAAGTTTTTGTGAGTCGAAACACAGGTTTTTGGAAAAAGAAAAACAAATACCGAAATATAAATAATCCAATTTCCTAACATGTTATAAACTACTCAAAGGCCCTCTATGGGTTGAAACAAGCTCCAGGCTTGGATGAGAACTCAGCACTTTCCTCATTCACAAAATTTTCAGAGGAAAGTGTTGATAGACACTCTTTACAAAACACTGGAAAATGACGATCCTTGCTGGTCAATTTCCTGTTGATGACATCTATTGGATCAACCATGGTGAACTTTCAAAGCTTGGAACAACTTATTGAACAGGAAATTTTGAAATGTCAATGATGGGAGAATTGATATTTCTTGGGATTGCAAATTAACCAAAGAAGCAAGGCATTTGCATTAGTCAATCCAATTGTTCGATTTGACAGAATTTAACTTTGGTGATTAAACTTAGTCCATTGATACACCGATGAGTCAGGGATTTCTTGTAGACGAGATGAGAAGGGAACCTGTAGATGTCCACTAGATTTGCGTGGTATGATTGGATCTCTGCTCTACCTTACAGCAAGCCGACCAGATTTATGTTCAGTTTGTATGGTGTGCAGGTATCAATCGAATCCGAAGGAATCTCACCTCAGTGCAGTAAAGAGAATTTTCAGATACTTGGTAGGTTACTAAAAGTCTTGGTTTGTGGTATCCAAGGTTCAACATGTACTTTGGTTGGTTATTCAGATCAGACTTTGCTGGTTGTAAACTGACAGAAAAGAGTACTTTTCGGAACATGTCATTTGCTTGGTAATTCTCTAGTGTCTTGGTTCAGTAAGAAGCAAACAAGTATTGCATTGTCTACTGCAGAGCTGAATACATAGCAGCTGGGAGTTGTTGTGCTCAATCTTGTGGATGAAACAGCATTTAATGGACTTCGGTGTCGATTTGGGACAGTGTCGATCATAGTGTGATAACACAAGTGCTATCAGCATAACAGAACCCTGTAATGCATTCAAGGACAAAACACATTGAGTAAGGCATCACTTCATAAGAGACCACTTTCAGAATGGAGTTATCAAACTTGAGTATGTGAACACTACACAGAACAATTAGCTGATATCTTCACAAAAGCATTGCCAAAAGAAAGTTTGTGAACATAAGGATGAAACTAGGGATCATTGATCCTAGTGAAGTATAAGCTTTTGTTGATTCTGGTACTTTTCAGTAATGTTTTCCAGTTAATCGATTTGGAATCGATTACCCAGCATGGTAAAGGTTTATAAAATCGATTTGGAATCGATTACTTCAGCCCAGGATTCAAATTTCAGAAAAAATTTTTTTAACCTTCACGAGCATCGATTTGGAAATCGATTAGCTAAGTGTTCAATCTTTAGACAACCGATTTGGAATCGATTAAGTAAAACAGGAATTCGATTTGAACATCGATTTGAAATATGACCGTTACTCAAAGTTACTAGCCGTGGCACTTCATCATTACTGAATCGATTGAGGAATCCCAGCAACGGTAAACCTAATCGATTGGGTAAAATCGATTTTACTAGGTCAAAGTATAAAAGGAACAGTTCTAAATCGATTTCTGCACTTTGTTTCCAGATTTTCTCTGCTTTTCTCTTGTGTTCTTCATTCTTCTGTCTCTGCATTTGTTTGAATTTGCTTTCTACACTCTACCTACTTCGAATCTACACAAAATTATTGATATGGCCCGAGTAAAACAGACTCAAGCACGCACTCCATCTCCATCATCCTCTTCCACCAGTGAAACACCATCACCACCTCCAACTTTAACAAAAAGAGTACCCATCCCAACTCACAAAATACTTGCAAAAGAATAAAGGAAAAGCTCCTGCCCCCAATCCAGGAAAAGTCGAAGAAACGCAAAGAGCCCCCTACTGAAAAGCTCATGGCTGATGCCATGAAAGTAATTACTCAGAAAAGGAAGAAGAAGCCTACTTCTTCTCCACCTCCTAAGAAGGTCTCTGCACCAAAGGAAAAGGGAGGTACAACCATCTGTGTCTACAGACTTCGCAAAAAAGGAAAATTCATGAAGCTAGAACCATGGATTTTGAATATTTTGATGTTGTTGAATTTACTTTTCAGAACCACCTCAGGTTTCATGGATTGGGAAAGTTTTCTGTCTTCTACACTTTGACAGCTATCCAAGGCTGATCAGGGGAGTTTTATTCTACTTTTAAGATGACTGAAGAAGGTTTTACTGCTTCAGTAAGGGAAAAAGAATTACAATGACTTTTGATGATTTTCTCAACTTTATGATTGCCTTTCTACGGCAAATCTATTGATGGCAGCACAGAAGCCGACACTGCCGATGAAGGTTGGAAGAAAACACTTGATAGGCATACCGCAGTTAAAGACCTGATGGTCGATGGTTTGTTGAATCGATTTCACTGCCCATTGGTCAGATGAAGGTTCAACAGAGGATGTTGATGTATGCTTTGACGCGTATGCTGGTTCCACGATCGGGAAATCACGCAGTAGTCCCAGAAGTTGGACATCATACTGTTGTGTGGGCTTATCCAAAGAGTTAAGGATGAGCTGGTGTTGGATTGTCTAAGGCACATGTTGGAAGCATCTCAGAGCAAGCTGACTAAGCTGCCTTATCCACAGTTGATAACACTAAAATTCTCAAACACTTTTAAGGTCTCATTTGGAAATGAGGAATCTGCTAAGACGACATTGTGTGTTTGGTGAATCGATAGTGAATCAGATGCAACTGAAGCGATTACATGGTAAATGGATAAGACCTCAAGCAGCTGCTGACCCTCGTCCAGCCCAACTCAACCTCAGTCTCAGCCTCCACCAGTTACTGAATCTGCTACTCCTGATTTTGTGAACAGAATTTTGGAATTCATTGAAGCTCAGATGGCACACAATGCCAAAGTGTTGGAATTTCAGTCCAGAGTAGAAGCACGTCTAAGGACTATGCAAGCCTCCTTGAACTCAGTTGTTCAAAATGTGGATGAGATTCAGACACACCTCGGGCATCAAACTGTCATTTGAAGACGTCGCAGAGATTGGTCGACAAGCTACGGATGAACCTAACCCAAACCGCCTAGTTTGAACCCTGAGACTCACGGTGAGGAGACACCTGCTGAGGTTAATACAGCGGTCTCAACCTCTCCTTAGATGATAGTGAAAGACCAGCCCACACTAGGTGATTAGGACCCTTAGGTTTCATACTGTTTTGCTCTGACCTGTTATAATTCTGTGATGTATGATGAATTTCTTTATAAATGTTATATCTTTTTGGCTTAATCATCCAAGTTGCTCATTAATTGCATTGATTGATTTTGCCTTTATACATATAAACTTCATTGTTTTTGATGCACTGTGTTATATGTTTCAAACCCAATGCATATGTTCTTTAACATAGGGGGAGAAATTGTTTCTACCTTTTTGACTTAAATGACAAAGGGGGAGAAATATTATAACTTGACAGTTGCATTGTTGATGTTTGTCAGCATGTAGTTTGCTCTGTTACTTAATAAAAATTAATAATGTTGTTTATAATACACTTATGCTTGATAATGTTGTTTATAATACACTTATGCTTGTTGTTTTTAAAATGCTCAAGTTACAATTGTATGAATTGTCAATTATGCCCAAAAAGGGGGAGATTGTTGGATTTTGATCCTTTGATTCCTAATTTTGACATAATTAATAATTCAACAATGTTCATACAATACATGATAAATCTAATATTTTGAATTGAGCAAGGTTTCAGGAACAACAATCAAATCCTACACACTTGGAACAGGTTGCTTGAAACACAAGAAATCAACAAAAGTTGACTTTTGACTAAAGCAAATCGATTGGGAAATCGATTTCATAACAAGGGTGTAAAGGAAACACAAACTTTTGTGTTGGTATAATTTGATTGGGCAATCGACTGACTGAATTAGAAATTGAAATGCACAAGTCAGTAGCACCCCAGTTTTGAGGGTAATCGATTGATAAATCGATTATACAATTCACAAAGTAAACCTGATTGAAATAAAATCGATTGCGAAATCGATTGGATCAGTCACAGTGGAAACCCAGTTTTAAGGGTAATCGATTACTTAAAAATCACCTGCAAAATAACTTTTCCTGTGACATACAAATCGATTGGACAATCTATGTTGTAATATTTAAATCAAGTTAAATTTGGTCGAAATTGATTGGGAAATCGATTAAACCAAATCCCAGGTAAGAACGTTTTCAGACAAATACATACAAATCGATTGGCACGTCGATTAGTATTAAAATAGCTGAGTCACTGACTCAAACACAATCGATTGGCAAATCGATTGACAAAACCTTTTGAAAACCCAGTGAACTCTGAGCGTGTGACCAAATCGATTTTAAGTATTTGTTAATCGATTATGAAGACTTAACACATCGATTACGAAATCGATTGATATGTGTTCAGTTTGAACATAACATCTGCAATCGATTACGAAATCGATTCATATCAGTCTTAACATAATCACTGAGAAATGTTGTTTAAAGAATCGATTGGTAAATCGATTGGGTTATATAGTTTCAAGATTCAAGAAAAACAAGACACACGATAATCGATTGGCAAATCGATTAGACTGGTTTATCCTTTACGAAATCGATTAGTAAATCGATTGATTAATGTGTTTTTCAGAAACTATATAAACTGTCTTCAATCTGTCTTTCAATAACATGAACATATAATAATGATATCAATCTGAAATATACATTGAATATTCTTGGTACACAATAACACTTGGTTAATCCATTGAGATTACTTTTTCAGATCAAAGAAAAAAAAGATAATTATCAACAATCAAAAAGATAGCTGGAAAAGTGATCTTGAAAGACAAGGATTCTCATAAACAATCTTTGAATATCCAGAATTGTGAGAAGCCATATTGACCAAGATTGAAGACTACTTTTTGTTCTTTCTGTTTTCTGTTTGTAATAATTCTTTGAAACAAAAACAAAGCGAGAAAATCCAGCTAGAAACTGGTGACTACTTTCTTGGGTGAGAGTGCTCAACAAGAAAGAGTTGTACTTTGATTCTGTGATAGGTTGTTGAGTATCTACAAGGATCAGAGGGTGATCAATAGGAAAGAGATCATTAAGATAGATAGGTTCGGGGAGGAAACTGGACAATCTGTAATTGATTCTTTCTATTGGAGAAGAAAATCTGAAATCCGTTTGGATTTGCAGGACTGGATGTAGGTTGTCAAGTTGACAACTGAACCAGTATAAATTCTTGGTGCAATCTTCTCTAACCCTTAACTCCTTTGATTTACTATATTGCTATATCTGTATATGTGATTAAAACTAGATTCATGTTAAACATATTCTGTAATAAGTAATACTGTTTAATCTGTTAATTTGACTTGTATGCATCTTGGTTAATTTCATATCAATCTAATAAAACTTGCTAATCTTGTATGCCACAATTTAATTTCCGCTGTGTGTATGAAATTGATTTAATTTCATAAAGAACTGATACATTCTGATATATTCCGCTTATTACGAGGTCATATATACCAACACTTTTAGTAAACATACTCTAAGGGGGTTAGGAGTAATAAATGATTTGTAAGGTAGTTAAAGTTTAAAGGATTAATTTGACTAAGTCAAACACTATTTGATTAAAGTCATGGGTTCCTTCCAAATTTTTAGTTTGCATATATGGACTCTATATGTGTGATTGATGGATGGTTAATGTGTGATTGTGTGATAATTAATTTCGACATGAATATATATATTTTGAGTGAAAATACAGTTTGTTACATGTTATGAATTTATGATTAATATTGATGTGTTTAAGGTGTGATTATGTATGAATTTGTGGAGATTAAGTTTTGATGCGATTATGTCATTCAAAAATGATTTATGTGTGATTGAAGAATGGAGAAACTTTTCTGGGCCGTCATCGATGAACGATATCAATTTTCTTCTTTTTCTTGTTATTTTCAATTAATATTTTTTTTATTATTTAAGTAGATTTTACTCTTAAGTATGTGTCTAATCCATAAAACAAATTTTACTTCTTTCTTCTATTTAATTTTATTTTTTAAATAAAATAAACAATTATCAAAACTATTCTTAAATAATGAAATCAAAAACAATATCAATTATATCTCAAGATATTATTTATAAAAAAATAACTAAAAATAGAAAGTAGTTATAAATAATTGAAATATAACTACGTGTATACTTAACATCAGTCAAGCGCACAAAAAAAAAATATTACATTAATTGGGTACACGTATATACACGTAAAATCACTTAAAAACTTTTTCTTTAAAATATATATTACAGTAAAATACTAATATTTTTTTAAAAAAATAGATCAAGAGTAAAACTATAATATTTATTATTTATATCGCTCATGTATTCTAATATTTATAAAAGTAGCACATCATAGAAATCACCTATTTAACGAAAATTAGTCAGAAAATTTATCATCATATATTCTAAAATAATTTTAACATTAAATTAATTATTTAAAATCGTACTTACCTAATAAAATAGTTTATTATAAAATTTAGGATGTTACAAGGTTTATAGGTAATTATTCCTTAGGAGATGTTTATTGGGAATATTTGAGAAATAGTTCTTTAGAACGTTGGACTGTTGGGACTCTTTCAGTTTGCACCTTGGTGAAGGTTGGGAATGAATAAGAATCCAGTGAGTGAACCAAATTTTGGGAAACATGTCATGAAAACTGGTTGGAGCGACACATGGATATGTAACTTAGGATAATTAAGGATTTATGAAAGGAATTATCTCAACCGTAAATCAGACATTGTTATTAGTGTAACACCCCAAATTTTATAATAAACTATTTTATTAATTAAATAGGAACGTAAATAATTAATTTGGTTTTAAAATTATTTTTATAATATATGTTGATTAGTTTTATGATTAATTTTCCTTATAGACATGATTTCTATGATGTGCTATTTTTTATAAATATTAGATTACTTGAGCGATATAAATAATAAATATTATATTTTACTCGTTGATCTATTTTTTTTATAATAGTATTTTAGTGTAATATATAGTTTAAAGAAAACAATTTTATGTGTATATACGTGTACCCAATTAATGTAATATTTTTGTGTGCGTTTGACTGATATTAAGTATGCACGTAGTTATATTTCAATTATTTATAACTACTTTCTATTTTTAGTTATTTTTTTTTTTATAAATAATATCTTGAGATAGAATTGATATTGTGTTTGATTTCTTTTATTTTTATATACTTTTTTTATGACATTGTGATTTTATATATTTTTATTATGATTTAGTAATTAATATAAAGTGTTGGTGTAATATTTATTTATTTTATAATTTTGACTATTTTCTAATATGATGGTATTATTATAATGTGAGTATTTTAAGAAATAAGTATAACTGTAGATATTATTTTGAATGTGAGAGTTTAATTATTAGTAATATGTTTTTTTATATTGATTATTCTAATTACTCCTAATTTGCATATATTAATTATGAAATATTAGTAATGTTTTGAAATTTAATGATGTTTGAAGAGTATTAAAAAAAATGAGATTAATTAACAATTAATTTTGTTTTAGAAAAATAAAAATAATAATAGTAAACATATATTAAATAACAGACAAATGGCTTGACCCATTTATGTTAACCTAATTATGTTAATAAAATAAAAATAAGAAAAGTAAGAAAGGAGCTGCAGCAGCCGTAAAACCAAAGAGAAACACAACAATAACTATAGTTTGACACCGACCGTCGATTATTGTTCATGAAAAGTTTCTCCGTTCTCGTCCAATTTTAGTATGTCGTTTTATTCATTTAGGTAGTCAAATAAACATACTTCCTCAGATTTTTAACCATCCAAATTTCTCTCTAAAATCCTCGACTTCTCCGCTTGTTAAATTACTTAGTTTGAACCGTTCTCCTTCACCGTAAGTCCGATTTGAGTGAAACCAACGCCAAAACGACCGTGTGAAAATTGCTACTTTATCCACTGATTTTTTTTTTCTGATTTCTGGTAAGTTTTCCTTGCCCGAATTTCGAATTTAGTTTTTAAGGATGTTCTCATAATTTATTTTTAACGTTTACCCAAAAACTGTCGAGTTAGATCGGTTGAAAGACAAAAAGTCAATGAACAAATGTTGTTTGCTCGTGGAATCGTAGTCGTGTGTGAAAGCGTCAAAATAAGGTAAGGGGTGAGAGAGCAGTTGAATTCATGAGTATAATATATTGTCAAATGAACGGGAAAACCATATTTCCCAATGATTCATCAGGGGCTCGCTACGTACGGCAGTAGCCTTTGGAGTGATAAATTAATTAATATGCAAAATAGAAATTGTGAGATTAAAATATAAAACAGAAATACTTATAAGGTGTTGATTGAATCTTTATATGTGTGGTATTTAATATTATTGTGATATTTGATTTAATTTCGTTAAATGTTGGGCATTTGATATTATTGTGATATTTGATTTAATTTCGTTAAATGTGTGGTATTTGATATTATTGTGATATTTGATTTATTATTGTTAATTGTGTGATATTTGATATTATTGTGATATTGGATGTCGAATGAGTTTTATGTATATGTTTGATTAGACATGATTAGGTGATGCGATAATAAAAGGTGGATGCATTGTGATAAGTTTTATGTGATTATGGTGATGTATAATTAACAATAGTGATGTTATAAATTTGTGATAAGTCTATGTGATGATGTATGGGGAATTCCTAGGTGACTTGGAGGTCGCACTCCAAATGTCGGGAGCTACCACGCAAGACACCTTTACCTCGGCTGTCGCGTATATGTGTCTCGGGTTGAGTTGAGGGGATCTATGAGGACAGGGCCAATTTGAATTGTCTGTCCACCAGGATGGTGGCATAGTATCAAACCTCCTAACCAAGTACTTCAGAGTTAGAATGGTACCACATTGTGAAGTAGAGTCTAAGCTCATGCATAGCATTGCATTTACTTGTGATTGTTTTGTGGTGATTGATGTGTTTCAAAAGTAATAATAATTACTCTTAGATGATTTGATACATATTATAATGAGATGATTCGCTTACTTCAGTGAATTTGATGTTATAATATGACATTATTTACTTATATATTTTGATATATCGTAATGTAATTATGATATGGTCGATTATGATTATTGCGTGTTTTTCTTACTTACATTATACTATTAACATGATTTTGAAACTCACCTCCTTCGTTGTTTGTGTTTGACTGGCTTGGCCCTGCGTTTGCAAAATCGCAGTTGTTACAGGAGAATAATTCTTGAAGTTCAAGTTTGGGAGGAACCCCGCTCTGATAGGTGATATCGGGAATAAGGGTTGTAATTGTGTATTTACTAATTTTTTTGAAACGACTTTTGTATGAAACCATATAAGTACTAGTAGGTTTTTAGAATTAAATCAAGTAATTATACTTAATTCAAGCTTATTGAGATTGCACTATGGAGTAAAGAAGTTAAAGTGTTCCTTTTGATTTTGAGAAACGTGATATCCTAAATTAAAATTAAAGTTTTTATTTTTCTTGGATACATATTTTTTATTATCCGCTGCAAATTTTATAGAAATATGATATAAATTATTATATATATTATTTTGGGGTTTAGGGTGTAAATTGTTGAATGTTTGGTGATTGGATTTAAACTCTATTTTAAGGAGTAAAACTAGTAATATTTGGTTTGTAGTTGAAATTGACAACGTACTTGAAATGTCTTTCATTTAGCCAAAGTAAATGAACTACATTATTATTGACAAAATCTATATGTTATGTTTTATATGTAAATTGCAGTGAGTAACTCTATCGTATTTTATTTCATAATTGAATGATTAATGTGATAGATATTTTATTTGATAATTGAATGATAAATGTTATGTGTTTAATTGATTTATTTTGTCATGTTAGTCTATCATGCAATGTTAGTTGACTTTTACATGTTGTGCTTAATTGGAGATTGAATGTCTTAAATATAGTTATAGACTAAGTTTGAATCTTGAGGGCGGTAAGTTGAATATTAGTTCACTCACCAAAAATTTTGAGGACGAAATTCTTTAACAAGGGAGAATTGTAACACCCCAAATTTTATAATAAACTATTTTATTAATTAAATAGGAATTTAGATAATTAATTTGGTGTTAAAACTATTTTATAATATATGTCGATTAGTTTTATGATTAATTTCCTTATATGCATGATTTCTGTGATGTGCTAGTTTATAAATATTAGATTACATGAGCGATATAAATAATAAATATTATATTTTACTCTTTGATCTATTTTTTGAAAAAAATAATAGTATATTATTGTAATATATAGTTTAAAGAAAAAGATTTTATGCGATTTTACGTGTATATACGTGTACCCAATTAATGTAATATTTTTGTGTGCTTTTGCCTGATATTAAGTATGCACGTAGTTATATTTCAATTATTTATAACTACTTTCTATTTTTAGTTATTTTTTAATAAATAATATCTTGAGATAGAATTGATATTGTGTTTGATTCTTTTATTTTATATACTTTTTATGACATTGTGATTTTATATATATTATTATAATTTTGTAATTAATATAAAGTGTTGCTGTAATATTTTATTTATTTTATAATTTTGACTATTTTCTAATATGATGGTATTATTATAATTTAGCAAATTTGGAAGAGTATTAAAAAGATGAGATTAAGTAACAATTAATTTTGTTTTAGAAAAATAAAAATAATAATAGTAAACCATATATTAAATAAGGGACAAATGGACTTGACCCATTTATGTTAACCCTAATTATGTTAATAAAATAAAAATAAGAAAAGTAAGAAAGGAGCTGCAGTAGCTGTAGAACCAAAGAGAAATATAACAATAACGTATAGTTTGACACCGACGAATAATTGTTCATGAAAAGTTTCTCGGTTCTCGTCCAAATTTTAGTATGTCGTTTTATTCATTTAGGTAGTCAAATAAACATACTTCCTCAGATTTTTAACCATCCAAATTTCTCTCTAAAATCCCCCACTTCTCCGCTTGTTAAATTACATAGTTTGAACCGTTCTCCTACACCGTAAGTCCGATTTGAGTGAAACCAACGCCAAAACGACCGTGTCAAAAATTGCTATTTTTTCCAATGATTTGTTTTCTGATTGATGGTAAGTTTCCTTGACCGAATTTCGAATTTAGTTTTTAGAGTATCTTCTTAAAAACTACTTTTACCGTTTACCCGTAAACTGTCGAGTTAGAACAATTGATGGACAAAGAGTCAATGAAGAAAGGCTGTTTGCTCGTGGAATCGTATTCGTGTGTGAAAGCGTCGAAATAAGGTAAGGGATGAGAGAGCGTTTGAATTCATGAGTATAATATATTTGTGAGATGAACGGGAAAACCGTATTTCCCAACGATTCATCCGGGGCTCGCTACATACGGCAGTAGCCCTTTCAGTGATAAATTAATTAATCTAGAAATAAGAAAATTGTGAGATTAAAATGTGAAATAGAAATATTTATAAGGTGTTGATTGATTTAATTTCGTTAAATGTGTGATATTTTATATTATTGTGATATTTAACATTATTGTGATATTTGATATTATTGTGACTTTTAAAATTATTATGATATTTGATGTTACTGTGATATTTGATGTTATTGTGATATTTGATATCATTGTGATATTTGTTTTCAAATGAATTTAGTGCATATGTTTGATTAAATGATATTATGTGAATGCAGTGTATAATGTAAGTTTATTTGATGATGATGTGTGATTTATAATATAAATCTGTGATAAGTTTATGTGATGATTATGATGATGTTTGATTGATGATATTGATTCTATAAAACTGTGATGAGTTTATGTGATGAGATATGACTAATGATAGTGATATTGTGATGAGAATATTGAATTAACCCCATAGTTGATGAAATAATGGTGATTTCAATTTGTGTTTGAGAAGACAGTTTTAATGGAGTATAATATACCAACGAGGGGAGAAAATAAATATTGTGAATTTGTGAAGTGGAGATTATTTTGTCATCATATAGGTAGGGCCTGACAAGCCTAGTGATTCCGGGGAAGTACAACTGAATAAGCCTGATCGTGGAGGTCTGCTGTCGAGCCTTAAGGAAAGATTGTTAGACCTTGGAGGTATTCGAGTGGGGAATTCCTAGGTGACTTGGAGGTCGCACTCCAAATTTCGGGAGCTACCACGCAACACACGTTTACCTCGACTGTCGCGTATATGTGTCTCGGGTTGAGTTGAGGGGATCTATGAGTACAGGGCCAATTTGAATTGTCCATCCACCAGGATGGTGGCATAGTATCAAGCCTCCAAACCAAGTACTTCAGAGTTAGAATGGTACCACATTGTGAAGTAGAGTCTAAGCTCATGCATAGCATTACATTAACCTGTGATTGTTTTGTGGTGATTGATGTGTTTCAAAAGTAATAATAATTACTCTTAAATTATTTGATGCATATTATAATGAGATGATTATCTTACTCGAGTGAACTTGATGTTATAATATGATACTATTTACTTAAATATTTTGATATATCGTAATGTGATTATGATACGGTCTATTATGATTGTTGCGTGTTCTTCTTACTTATATTATACTATTAATATGATTTTGAAACTCACCTCCTTCAATGTTTGTGTTTGACTGGTTTGGCCCTGCGTATGCGAAATCACAATTGTTACAGGTTAATAAGTCTAGAAGTTCAAGTTTGGGAGGAACTCCGCTCTGATACGTGATATCGCAATTGCTACTTTTGTATAAAAACCATATAAGTACTAGTAGGTTTTTAGAATTAAATCAAGTAATTATACTTAATTCAAGCATATTGAGATTGCACTATGGAGTAAAGAAGTTAAAGTGTTCCTTTTGATTTTTGAGAAACGTGATATCCTAAATTAAAAATTAAAGTTTTTATTTTCTTGGAAACATATTTTTATTTATCCGCTGCAAATTTTATAGAAATATGATAATATTTATTATATATATTATTTTGGGGTTTAGGGTGTCACACCATGCAACACACGTTTACCTCGACTGTCGCGTATGTGTCTCGGGTTGAGTTGAGGGGATCTATGAGGACAGAGCCAATTTGAATTGTCCGTCCACCAGGATGGTGGAATAGTATCAAGCCTACTAACCAAGTACTTCAGAGTTGGAACGGTAGCACGTTGTGAAGTAGAGTCTAAGCTCATGCATAGCATTGCATTTACTTGTGAATTTTTTGTGGTGATTGATGTGTTTCAAAAGTAATAATAATTACTCTTAAATTATTTGATGCATATTATAATGAGATGATTATCTTACTCGAGTGAACTTGATGTTATAATATGATACTATTTACTTAAATATTTTGATATATCGTAATGTGATTATGATACGGTCTATTATGATTGTTGCGTGTTCTTCTTACTTATATTATACTATTAATATGATTTTGAAACTCACCTCCTTCGTTGTTTGTGTTTGACTGGCTTGGCCTTGCGTTTGCGAAATCGCAGTTGTTACAGGTTAATAAGTCTAGAAGTTCAAGTTTGGGAGGAACTACGCTCTTATAGGTGATACCGGGAATAAGGGTTGTAATTTGTATTTAATTATTTATTTTGAAACGACTTTTGTATAAAAACCATATAAGTACGAGTAGGTTTTTATAATTAAATCAAGTAATTATACTTAATTCAAGCATATTGAGATTGCACTATGGAGTAAAGAAGTTAAAGTGTTCCTTTTGATTTTTGAGAAACGTGATATCCTAAATTAAAAATTAAAGTTTTTATTTTCTTGGAAACATATTTTTATTTATCCGCTGTAAATTTTATAGAAATATGATATAAATTATTATATATATTATTTTGGGGTTTAGGGTGTCACACCATGCAACACACGTTTAACTCGACTGTCGCGTATATGTGTCTCGGGTGGAGTTGAGGGGATCTATGAGGACAGAGCCAATTTGAATTGTCCGTCCACCAGGATGGTGGAATAGTATCAAGCCTACTAACCAAGTACTTCAGAGTTGGAACGGTACCACATTGTGAAGTAGAGTCTAAGCTCATGCATAGCATTGCATTTACTTGTGAATTTTTTGTGGTGATTGATGTGTTTCAAAAGTAATAATAATTACTCTTAAATTATTTGATGCATATTATAATGAGATGATTATCTTACTCGAGTGAACTTGATGTTATAATATGATACTATTTACTTAAATATTTTGATATATCGTAATGTGATTATGATACGGTCTATTATGATTGTTGCGTGTTCTTCTTACTTATATTATACTATTAATATGATTTTGAAACTCACCTCCTTCGTTGTTTGTGTTTGACTGGCTTGGCCCTGCGTTTGCAAAATCGCAGTTGTTACAGGTAAATAAGTCTAGAAATTCAAGTTTGGGAGGAACTCCGCTCTGATAGGTGATACCGGGAATAAGAGTTGTAATTTGTATTTTACTTATTTATTTTGAAACGACTTTTGTATGAAAACCATATAAGTACTAGTAGGTTTTTAGAATTAAATCAAGTAGTTATACTTAATTCAAGCATATTGAGATTGCACTATGGAGTAAAGAAGTTAAAGTGTTCCTTTTGATTTTTGAGAAACGTGATATCCTAAATTAAAAAATTAAAGTTTTTATTTTCTTGGAAACATATTTTTATTTATCCGCTGCAAATTTTATAGAAATATGATATAAATTATTATATATATTATTTTGGGGTTTAGGGTGTCACACCACGCAACACACGTTTACCTCGACTGTCGCGTATATGTGTCTCGGGTTGAGTTGAGGGATCTATGAGGACAGAGCCAATTTGAATTGTCCGTCCACCAGGATGGTGGAATAGTATCAAGCCTACTAACCAAGTACTTCAGAGTTGGAACGTTACCACATTGTGAAGTAGAGTCTAAGCTCATGCATAGCATTGCATTTACTTGTGATTGTTTTGTGGTGATTGATGTGTTTCAAAAGTAATAATAATTACTCTTAAATGATTTGATGCATATTATAATGAGATAACTATCTTACTTGAGTGAACTTGATGTTATAATATGATACTATTTACTTAAATATTTTGATATATCGTAATGTGATTATGATACGGTCTATTATGATTGTTGCGTGTTCTTCTTACTTATATTATACTATTAACATGATTTTGAAACTCACCTCCTTCGTTGTTTGTGTTTGACTGGCTTGGCCCTGCGTTTGAGAAATCGCAGTTGTTACAGGTTAATAAGTCTAGAAGTTCAAGTTTGGGAGGAACTACGCTCTGATAAGTGATACTGGGAATAAGGGTTGTAATTTGTATTTTACTTATTTATTTTGTAACGACTTTTGTATGAAAACCATATAAGTACTAGTAGGTTTTTAGAATTAAATCAAGTAATTATACTTAATTCAAGCTTTTTGAGATTGCACTATGGAGTAAAAAAGTTAAAGTGTTCCTTTTGATATTTGTGAAACGTGATATCCTAAATTAAAAATTAAAGTTTTTATTTTCTCGGAAACATATTTTTATTTATCCGCTGCAAATTTTATAGAAATATGATATATATTGTTTTGGGGTTTTGAGTGTCACAATTAGAAGGGTATGTCAATGATTCAAAGGCATTACTTGAATGCATGTAATAGGGGTACGTTATTGTGTTCGTCAATCAAAAGAGTTAAATGGTTGTTTGGTACGAAAGAATTGAGCATGGAATGGAAAAGTTTGGTGGGAACTAGTAAGATTTGATTTATTGAAATCACTATAATGAAGAAAGATGAAGTATGATGGCAAATGAGCTAAGCAAATAAAGGACCCTAGATGTTGACCACATGGTTGGTTGAATGACGGGAGAGGTGAAAAGTGTTTTGAGATATATTTTAGATGGAGAATATTTCATAGGAAGTGTGAAAGTTCGGAGGAATTAAGATGTTGTTTGAATTGTTGAAGGAATTCTTAATGATCAGGATGACAAGCTTATTCGAAGGAAGAAAAGTTTAATAGTAAGAGGAAAGGCAAAAGAAAATCAAGTTAGGGAGGAGGATATTTTGAGATATGACGCACTATGGTGCGTACCAATTGTTGTTGTCAAAGAAGAGAGCAATTTTTGGAAAAAGACATACGAGAGTAAGCTAAGTAATGATTTAGAAATAATGAAGATGTATCAAGGTTCGAAGTAGAAATTTAAGGTTTGTATAAATGGAAAAGTGATGGAGTGAATACAATGTGTTTGACCTGTTATAATGAAAGATAATCATTGTAACACCCTAAATTTTATAATAAACTATTTCATTAGTTAAGTATGATTTTAAATAATTAATTTAATGTTAAAATTATTTTAGATTATATGATGATAAATTTTCTGACTAGTTTTTGTTATATAGGTGATTTCTATGATGTTCTAGTTTTATAAATACTAGATTACATGAGCGATATAAATAATAAATATTATATTTTATTATTTGATACATTTTTAAAAAATCATAGTATTTTAGTGTAATATATATTTTAAAGAAAAAGATTTTATGCGATTTTACGTGTATATATGTGTATCCAATTAATGTAATACTTTTATGTGCACTTGACTAATGTTAAGTATTTATATATCAATTATTTATAACTATTTTCTATTTTTTGTTATTTTTTTATAAATAATTATCTTGAGATAGAATTGATATTGTGTTTGATTTTGTTTATTTTTATATACTTGTTATGACATTGTGATTTTATATATATTTATTATGATTTAGTTATTAATATAAAATATTGATGTTATTTTTATTTATTTTATAATTTTGACTATTTTCTAATATGTTGGTATTATATTATAATGTGAGTATTTTGAGAAATAAGTATAATTGTAGATATTATTTTGAATGTGGAAGTTTCAATTATTAGTAATATGTTTTTTTTATATTGATTATTTTATTTACTCTAATTTATAAAATATTAGTAATGTCTGAAAAAACTGTGTTTGGATGAATATTAAAAAGGAGATTAAATAATTATTTATTTTATTTTAGCAAAATCAAAATAATAATAGTAAACAAAAACATAAATAAAGGACCAATGGGTTTAACTCATGTGTGAATCCTAATTGTTAATAAAATAAAACAAACAAAACAGTGAGGGGAGTTGGAAGGGCAGTCGTAAAACCAAAGAGGAAACACCACAATAACCTATCGTTTGACATCGGTGATCGATAACTGTCCAGAAAACTTTCACCATTTTCGCTCAAATTTGAGTATGTTATTTCATTCATTTAACTAGTCCATTAAACATAATTTTCCAGAATTTTAACAACCTCAATTTCTCTCTAAAATACCCGACTTCTCCGTTTGTAGAATTCGTTATTTTGCAATGTTCTCCTTCACCATATCTCCGATTTGAGTGAAACCAACGCCAAAACGACCGTGTGAAAAGTGGCTATATTATCCACTTATTGGTTTTCTGATTTATGGTAATTTTTCTTGACCGAATTTCGAATTTAGTTTTTAGAGTATCTTTTCATAATTTATTTTTAACATTTACCCATAAATTGTCGAGCTATATTGATTGATCGAAAAAGAGTCAATGAACAAATGTTGTTTGCTCGTGCAATCCTATTCGTGTGTGAAAGCGTCGAAATAAGGTAAGGGGTGAGAGAGCGTTTGAATTCATGAGTATAATATATTGTTAGATGAACTGGAAAACCGTATTTCCCAACGATTCATCCGGGGCTCACTACGTATGGCAGTAGCCCTTTGAGTGATAAACTAGTGGTACCACATTGTGAAGTAGATTCTAAGCTCATGCATAGCATTGCATTTTATTGTGATTGTTATTGTTGTGATTACTAGTGTAATCCGTGAGTGGTGATAATGCTGTCTTAGAGGATTTGATGTTAAAGTGAAATTTATTGATTTTCCTTTGAGTGATTTGGACTTTTTACTGTGATATTTTTTCTTGAGGAATGTTTGTGTAATGATACGGTTCTATATGATTGTTTGCTTGTTCTTCTTATTTGCATTATATTGTAATCATGATTTCGATACTCACCTCCTTTGTTGTTTGTGTTTGACTGGCTTGGCCCTGCTTTTGCAAATCGCAGTTATTACGGTTATGAATCTTGAAGTAAAGTTTTGGAGGAACACACTCTGATAGGTTGATACTAGGATAAGGGCTTAAATTGTATTTTACTTATTTAATTTGAATGAATTTTTGAATGAAATCTTAGAAGTACTAGTAAGTTTAATTAAATCAAGTAATAATACTTAAATCAAGCTTATTGAGATTACACATTTTAATGGAGAAAATAAGTTTTAAAGTGTTCCTTTTGATTTTTGAGAAACGTGATATCCTAAGTTAAATAAAAGTTTTTATTTTCTTGGAAACATATTTTTTTATTATTGCTGCAAATTTTATAGAATAGTAATTAATATTTGTATATATTTTATTATTGGGTTTATGGGGTCACATTATGGTATCAGAGCAGGCTGTCCAATCAGGTCGGGTGGGTTGAGTGTCGCGATTCAAATGTGAATCAAATGTTAGTCGTGTCAATGGTGTTTTTCTTGTTGTATTAATTATTCACTATCATGTTTTTTTTCCTTCGTCATATTTTGTGTTATGTGATGTATGCTTTTTGTATAATTGTAGATATCTTTGAGTTTACTAATTAACTATTTACTATCTTCTTACTCTAATTGTGTTGCGTTGTGGATTCTATGTTCCTATTTAAGTGATTAAATATAATAGGAAATTTATTTCTTAAATTTGAATTGTTGACATAATTGAGTTATTACCTTTTGATTGAATTTGTGTTTTATAACTTTGATTCTTGCTCTTTTTGTTATAGTGGATAGTTAGAAATATTTTTTCTATTGATGGCTACTATATGTTTGAAATTATGAATTAATTGATGTGATACTAATTATCGATTGATAGACCTTGTCTTTAAGGTTATTACATGATTATTAAAGTTTTGATCTTGCTAATGAAGTCAATTTAGAAAGTTAGCAGCGAGTTTGAAATATTAGGAAATTCCTATTATTAATAATAATAATTCTTGAATATTAGAGGTGTTAGAATTTGAAGTTAAAAAAAAAAATTAGTGAAGGATTAGAGTTGACTTATTTTGTAAAATGAAAAATAACTTTTGTTTGAATTACTCTTGTGATTTAAAAAAATTAAATTGAGGAATTATTTGTATGAATTCGATTTATTTTATAAAAGGATATATTTTATGTATGAATTATTGTTGATTATTTTAGAGAATTAGATTATGTGGAGCTGTGTTGATTCTGAAAATTTAAAAAAAATATATTTATGATGATTTTATTTAAAATTTAGACTTAGTCACACGAGAGAACCATAATTTACGTTCAGTGTATTATACTACTGTAGCTGTTTTAAAAAACAAAAATAAAAGATTTGTTGTAAAATAGTTTTTAGAAAATCAGGGAAAACGAAATATAAACTATTTTATGAAGTCTTGGTGAATATAGGAAATTTGTATCTATGTCTATATAACTGATATTGATTTGATTCAATTAATTATAGGTTCGAAATAAAAAATTTATTTTAAGCTGCTTAATATCTATGAAGGTATTTTGGTGGTTAGTAATTAGTGAATTTAAGTAAGATCTTATTGATTTAAAAGATTGTTAAAAAAAATCTCCTAATAGGTCTTATTAAGAGTGATTCCACAAGGAAAGTATTGATAATAATTTAAGTGTTGAAATCAAATGTTAGAGTATTGATGATTAACAGTAAAATGATTTTGTACTACGAGATTATTTTAGTTTATAATGATTGTAATATTAATTCGAGTACAATAGTTGCTTCTTTAACATGCTAATTGAATCAATATTAGTTCTCAATTTTTGTAAATGATAAAAGAATGATTATGTGAAAAGGTATTATTATTCTAATTGTGATAAATTTCTTTATAGTTTGGTTGCTTCGAGAATATTTTAAATCATGATGCCAATTATTGCCAATTACTTATTATATATGCAGTTATTGTGATAGGTGAAGGTGAAAAGTGTTGTGTTTCAGACGTTCTAAGGTGTTGGGATTTGTGAATAGTTTTAGAGTATTGAGGGTGTTTTAAAGTAAATAATTTTATATTTATTTATTTTATTGGTGATTCATATTGTGCAATTGTCCTCACTTTTGCTGTTTATAACTAGTTGGTAAATTACAAATAAATTACTAGGAAGGTGTAATTAATGGGTTAAACTTGAATAAGGTAAAGTTGTGGCGCCGCCTTCGATCTGAATCATGTTAAGATACTTTTAATTATCCATATTTGAATTTGAATGACTATAGTTATGGTTACCTTAAGTAGTTGACTACATGAGTAGGAGGGACTAGCTACCCCGATGACTCATCGTTAATAAGAGATAACGGTAACTCATTATTTTGTTAGAACGTACCTTTTTATTTTATTGTTAAATAGTTAAAAACATGTTCATTGCTTATATCAATTGAATGAATTTAATTATTAAAGTATATCTTATTGGGAAATAGTATCTCTATTTAATTTTTTTCTTTTCTCCTTGATTTTATATAGAGTATGTTTTTATAGAGTGATTGTGGAATCTATTATAATGTTATTAAGTTGTTAGATGTGTTTAATATTTTAAAATTACTCTCTTTGTCATACTAAGTTAAATTTGTTGAATGTTTAGCGATATGATTTAGACTTTATTTAAGGAGTAAACTAGTATATTTGGTTTGAAAGAATAGTTTGAAATTGACAACGTATTTGGAATGTGTTTCATTTAGCCAAAACTAAATAAACTACATTATTATTTACAAATGTCATAGGTATTTATTTCATAATTGAATGATAAATGTCATAGGTATTTTATTTCATATTGAACGATAAGTATTATAAGTGTTAATTTGATTTTATTTTGTATCTTAGTCTATCATTCTAAGTTAATTGATTTTTACATGATGTCCTTAATTGAAGATTGAATGTCTTAATATGTTTATAGACTAAGTTTGAATCTTGAGGGTGGTAAGTTAGATATTAGTTTCTGACCGCAAATTCAAGGACGAAATTCTTTTAACAAGGGAGAATGTAACACTAAATTTATAATAAACTATTTATTAGTTAAGTATGATTTTAAATAATAAATTAATGTTAAAATTATTTTAGAAATATATGATGATAAATTTTTCTGAATAATTTTCGTTATATAGGTGATTTCTTGATGTGCTAGTTTTATAATACTATATTACATGAGCGATTAATTAATAAATTTTATAATTTATTATTGATATATATTAAAAAATAATAGTATTTAAGTGTAATATTATATTTTAAAGAAAAAAATTTTATGCGATTTTACGTGTATATATACGTGTACCAATTAATGTAATACTTTTTATGTGTGCTTGACTAACGTAAGTATATGCACGGTCGTTTCCACACGGTCGTTTTGGCGTTGGTTTCACTCAAATCGGACTAACGGTGAAGGAGATCACGGTGCAAATAACAAAATATCTACAAAAACGGAGAAGTCGGTATTTTGGAGAGAAATTGGGGTTGTTCTAAAATTCTGGAAAATTATGTTTAATGGACTAGTTAAAATGAATGAAATAACATACTCAATATTTGGGCGAGAATGAAGAAAGTTTTCTGGACAGTTATCAATCACGGTGCCTAGAACGATAGGTTGTTGTTGGTTTCTACTTTGGTTTCGAAGCTGCCCTTTCAATTTCCTGTTTTTTTGTTGTTGTTTTATTTTATAACAATTAGGGTTCACACATGGTTAAAACTCATTGGTCCCTTTATTTATTTTAAATAAAACCAATAATTAATAAAACTAATGTTTTAACATTTTTTAACATAAATTTAATTACTAAATATTGCTAACATTTTATAAAATATAGTAATAATAGTTTAAAATAATTAATAATCATAACCTTCATATCAAAATAATCACCCTAATGATACTTTTTTTTGTAATACTGGCATTAAAAGACTAATCTAATTAGAGAATATTCAAAATTATAAAATAATAAGTATAAATCAACACTTTATATTAAACATTAAACCATACTAAATATATATATATCACAATATCATAATAGTATATAAATAAAAGAAAATCAAAACACAATATTACCACTATCTCAAGTAATTATTTATAATGTAAAAATAATTAAAATAAAATATATTTTAGAATTAAATAATATAATAAGTACACATTTATATTAGTCAAACACATAAAAAAATGATATATTAATTGGGTGTGCATATATACAGGTAAAAATATATATAAATCTTTTTCTTTAAAATGTATATTACACTAAATCTATTATTTTTTTAAAAAATATATCAAATATAAATATAATTTTATTAATTTATATCACTAATGTAATCTAGTATATATAAAACTAGCGCATCATAAAAATCACCTATATAGCGGAAATTAATCACAAAGTTATTAAACATATATATTTATAATTTTAACATCAAATTAATTATTTAAATCCTATTTAATTAATAAAATAGTTTATCATAAAATTTATGGTGTTACAGCAGCCATAAAACCAAAGAGAAAAACACAATAATAACCACGTTTGACACCGATGATCGATAACTGTCCGGAAAACTTTCTCCATTTCCACCCAAAATTTGAGTTGTTATTTCATTCATTTAATAGTCATTAAATATAATCTTTCCAGAATTTTAACAACCCAATTTTCTCTCTAAAATACCCAAACTCTCTGTTGTAGAATTCGTTATTTTGCACCGTTTCTCCTTAACGTAAGTCCGATTTGAGTGAAATCAACGCCAAACGACCGTGTAAAAAGTGGCATATTTTTCACTTATTGGTTTTTCTGATTTATGGTAAATTTTCCTTGACCGAATTTTGAATTTAGGTTTTAGTGTATCTTCTCATAATTTTTTTTAACGTTTACCTATAAAATGTCGAGTTTAGATTGATTGATGGACAAAGAGTCAATGAACAAAGCTGTCTACTCGTGGAATCCTATTCTAGTGTGAAAGCGTCGAAGTAAGGTAAGGTGAGAGAGCATTTGAATTCATGAGTATAATATATTGTGAGATGAACGAGAAAATCGTATTTCCCAACGATTCATCTAGGGCTTGCTACGTATGACAGTAGCCCTTTGAGTGATAAATTGATTAATGTAAAAATATGGATATTGTGAGATTAAAATATGAAATAGAATTATTTATAAGGTGTTGATTGATTTAACTTCGTTAAATGTGTGAGATTTGATATTATTGTGATATTTGATTTATTATCGTTAAATGTGTGATATTTGGTATTATTGTGATATTGGATATCAAATGAATTTGATGTATATGTTTGATTAGACATTTTTAGGTGATGTGATAATAAAAGGTGGATGCATTTTGATAAGTTTTATGTGATTATGATGATGTATAATCAATAATAATGATGCTATAAATTTGTGATAAGTTTATGTGATGTTGTATGATTGATGAGATTGATATTATAAGATTGTGATGAGTATATGTGATGACGTGTGATTAATGATAGTGATGTTATAAATTGTGATTAGAATATTGTGATTCCAATTTGTGTTTGGGATGAAGGTCTTAGTGGAGTACCATAGGCCAACGAGGGGAGAAAATAAATATTGAGAATTTGTGAAGTGGAGATTATTTTGTCATCATATAGGTAGGGCTTGACAAGCCTAGTGATTTCGGGGAAGTACAGCTGAATGAGCCTGATCGTGGCGGTCTACTGTTGAGCCTTAAGGCAAGACTGTTTGACCTTGGGAGGTATTCGGGTGGGGAATTCCTAGGTGACTTGGAGGTCGCACTCCAAATGTCGGGAGCTACCACGCAACACACGTTTACCTCGACTGTCACATATATGTGTCTCGGGTTTGAGTTGAGGGGATCTATGAGGACAGGGCCAATTTGAATTATCCGTCCACCAGGATGGTGGCATAGTATCAAGTCTCCTAACCAAGTACTTCAGAGTTAGAATGGTACCACATTGTGCAGTAGAGTCTAAGCTCATGCATAACAATGCATTTTATTGTGATTGTTTTGTTGTGATTAATATGTATCGTGGGTGGTGATAATCTCTCTTAGACGATTTGATGTTATAGTGAAATTTATTGATTTTCCTTGAGTAATTTTGACTTTTTAATGTGATATTTTCTAGATGGAATGTTTGTGTAACGATACGGTTCTATTATGATTGTTTGCGTGTTCTTCTTACTTGCATTATACTGTCATCATGATTTCAAAACTAACATTCTTTGTTGTTTGTGTTTGACTGGCATGGCCCTGCATTTGCGAAATCGCATTTATTACAGGTTAATGAATCTTGAAGTGTAAGTTTGGGAGGAACCACGCTATGATAGGTGATATTTAGAATAAGGGCTTAAATTGTATTTTACTTTTTTTATTTGAAATGAATTTTTGTATGAAAATCTTAGAAGTACTAGTAAGTTTTAAATTAAATCAAGTAATAATACTTAAATCAAGCTTATTGAGATTACACTATTTTAATGGAGAAAATAAGTTTAAAGTGTTCTTTTTGATTTTTGAGAAACGTGATATCCTAAGTTAAAATAAAAAGTTTTTATTTTCTTGGGGACATATTTTTATTTATCTGCTGCAAATTTTATAGAAATATAACATAAATTATTATATATATTATTTTGGGGTTTAGGGTGTCACAATCATGATGTTGCAAATAAAGGACACGAAGGAATTGAGAAGCATCAGAATGAATGTTGGTAGTAGATGTAATAAAATTATTTCGAATGTGGCTAGAATTGCGAAGTATTTAGGAAAATGACTAGTGAAGCGTGAATTTGAGGTGTTAGGCATTAGACAAATGTAGGTCTTAATCAATGAATGAAATTCAAGTTGGATTTTTGTTGGAGACGTGACTCTTGAAATGAAGCACTAAATCTGAAGGAAGTTTGTGTGTTGTATGTGGTATAGTTCTGGCATATTGTCGAAAATATTTGAGGAAACTTTGATCACCAACCGGATGTTGGGATGTAATTATTAAATGATGAATAGACCAACATTTTAATGTGTACACTGTGGTTTTGGCATAGTTGTGCGACTAAAGAAAATTGAGGATTTGTGGACAATGGAGAAATTAAAGATTTCTCTGTAGTAATGATTGTTTTGTGCTTAGTATGTTGGTATCATACTTAGTGTCTCAATTTGGTACCTAATGGATGTTTTGTACCAAGTGGGCGTATATGAGGTTATATGACATATTTTGAGCAATTCTACCTCGTCGATAGGATCAAAGTTATAGGAAAATAAAGGAAACTCAGTGGACCTCGAGAAAATTGTTTGACCGCTTGTGCATTAGGATAACTTAAGTGCAAGTCGCAAAGAGCGCTATTACAGTTTGATTAAGATAGTCTAAGCCACCATCATGGTTGTTGGCTACTTATTGACAAATTAAGAACTGGTCATCCTTAATCTCTTGTTGATAGTAGACAAAATCATGTTGAACGGAACAAGCGAGTCTTACCGGCAATTGTAGTGTATAGAGTTATTAAGCATCCTATGAAAAAGGGATAGACGACACTTTCTGCACGGAGGCATGACGAAACAAGTTCTATAATGTATGTTGAATTTGAATGCAAACCTAGTATGGTTATTATTCTTACCTTATGTTTCGAGTACAAAACTTCTTTTTGGATGTTAGTAATGTAAGACCCTTAATTTTTAAATTCCTAATTTATGCAATTTTAGTGTAATTTGTGTTGAGTTGCTGAGGCATTTAGCCAATTTTATTTTATTTGGTGAATTAAATTATTTGTAAATTTAATTATGTTACGAAAAAAATAATACTCGGTATATTTTTTTTTAAATGTCACTTTTTGCTGAAAAACTCATTTGTCAATTGAGTTGCGACGAGAGTAGATATTTTTATTAAAGTAGATTGAGATGTGAGTGATGTGATGAGTGCAATGATGATTATATATATACACATGAAACAAGAAAGAAAGAGAGAAAGAAAGAAAGGTAGAAAACCATTCCTTTCAGCCTCGCCTCCCTCCGTTCCTTTTTCTTACTTCTTCTACTTCGAAACAAAATTGTGTTGGTGAGAAACAAAAACAAACCAATACAAATCTCCATTTATCTACTAGATATAAGCTTCCATTTGAGAAGTGTTAGGAGGGAAAGTTGCTCCTCTCTACACTAAAGTGCTTGTGAGCTAATTTAATTAAGGTCAGAAACGTACTTCCTCCTCCTTTTTCCTAAATTTGTAAACTTTATACGGTGGGAGGTATGAGTTAAATTTTTGAGTTCTTAACAAATCCTTGTTGTTGTTGTTGTGGTTGTTGTTATTGTTGAGTTTGTTAGTAATGGGTAAAAGAAATTGATTTTTGATGTGTTTGAGTTACGTAATGAGTTATTTTCAAATCAATGAGTTTGAACTCAAATTGAAATTTTACAAAAAAAATTAGAGTTGTTAAAGTTGTGAAAAAAGAGTTTAAGCAAAAAAGTTAGATTGAAATTAAAATGTTTAGAATTAAAAATGTTACTCTTGGACTAAGTTTTAAAGGAAAAAGTTTAGAGTATTTTATTAACTCAAAATTCCGATGCTTTAAAAATCGAGTGTGTGTATGTTTGATTTGGAAAATATTCGGTTTATTTAGTTTTAACTAAATAACATAGATTATTTGGTTTTAAAAAGATATAATTTTGGGAATTTTGTTGTGGTTGGATAAATTTTAGTGTGAACAAATTGTTATAAATATTTATGTTTATGTAGTTAGTTCCTTGAGTCTCAAAAAGGAATCAAGACCGTTGGCACCGAGTTAGCGATGGGAAGCCGAGCATTCGAGTTAAACTAGATTCGCGACTTAGATTGTTAAGTATGAACCTCCATGACGATCGTAAGGAGTGAGACTATATATTTTGTTTGGAAGTGACAAATGTAACACCCCGATTTTCAAAGCGTGGGTGTATATTATTTTTCAAAAGAAATTAAAATAAACAGAGAAAAAACAATAAGGAAATATACCTTTGGATAAATAATTGAGTCATTATATATTTACAAGCAGCGGAAAAGTTTCTCAAAATACGAATCCAAAGTATTTACACTTCAAAAGGTGGTACATAGACCCCATCTTAAATACATGTCAACAGACAATATTAGTATAGGTTACAGTTTTCCAAATTAAAATACTGCAACCCAAAAAGAAGGACGTCTAGTCCTTATACATCAACCTAATCTGATCATCCTACCAAAAAACTATACACCCTGAGTGATCTCCACGCGTCCCGTGAGATCCTCCTACATAGCTCCAGTCAAGCATTCCCATCTACATTCCCATCCGTAGGGTACGAACCGGTAGGATCGTCCTGGCTCTCATCTGAGGGCAAAGCCCAGATTTCCACAATAGTTGTAAAGGGTCACCAACCGAAATTAACAGTTAACACATAACATTTAAATTTTCAAATGCACAAGATAACCTTTCAACCTAGCATGCACCTTAAAAGGGTTTTCCATATGCTAAAGTTCATATAATGCTTGCAAAATAAAAATGAAAGCAAAGTAAGTCTTAAATCAATCAGGCAATAAACAACTGGCCAATCCATTGATGAACCAATTGAAAAATCGATCATCTAACTCAAAATAAGAAATTCCACTCTGCCAATCGATTGGGAAATTGATTTGGCTGAAGGTTTTTAGAAAAAACTGAACTCTGGGCTTAATTCAATCGATTGGGAAATCGATTGAATGAATAATTGAGCCCTTGTGTTGATGTAAATCGATTTCCAAATCGATTTTGTCAGTTTTGCTGAGTTCCTGTCTTACTGCGAATCGATTTCTTAAAAGGGTTTTAAAAAATATATTGCAAAATCGATTGGCAAATCGATTTTGTCAAAATAGTGAAGTCCTTGCAACTCATCAAATCGATTGGGAAATCGATTTGGGTGAAGGTTTTTAGAAAAAACTGAACTCTGGGCTTAATTCAATCGATTGGGAAATCGATTGAATGAATAACTGAGCCCTTGTGTTGATGCCAATCGATTTAGCAAATCGATTTTGTCAGTTTTGCTGAGTTCCTGTCTTATTGTCAATCAATTTCCAAATCGATTTCTTAAAAGGGTTTTGAAAAATATATTGCAAAATCGATTGGCAAATCGATTTTGTCAAAATAGTGAAGTCCCTGCAACTCATCAAATTGATTGGGAAATCGATTTCCCTACTTATTGTTCCAAAAATACTTAAACTAATTCAATCACACTCACACATAACTCCAAAACTTAACACTTAGCAATTCCCACACAATCACCACGACGAATTGTGTTTCGAAATAGTTTTACAATCCATTGCACTCACACACGATAATCAATACATAACACTTAGCAATTCCAACACAATTACCACGACAATTCCTATTCAAACCACTCAATCATAAACTTGATTCAAACACGACTCGTGTGCCAAGCACCCTAATGCAATGCGTATATGCCAAAATGCATGGACTCGGAATTCCAAACCAAAACCCTCCTCGAAGGGCCGTAAATCATAATTGTACAGCCTATCGCAGGCCAAAGTACCAATTACCGAGGTGCCACCTATCACGGGTCTGCACGATTTACTAAAAAGCGTAAACCATAAATGTACTGCCTATCACGGGCCCGTATCATTTACCGATGTGCCACCTATCACGGGTCTGCACGATTTACTAAAAAGAACGTAAATTGTAAATGTACCGCCTATCACAGGCCAAAGTACTATTTACCAAGGTGCCACCTATCACGGGTCTGCACAATTTACAAAAAAGCGAAAACCATAAACGTATTGCCTATCACGGGCCCGTACCGTTTATCGAGGTGCCACCTATCACGGGTCTGCACGGTTTTCAAAAATGTAAATCATAAATGTACCGCCTATCACAGGCCAAAGTACTATTTATCAAGGTGCCACCTATCACGGGTTTGCACGATTTACAAAAAGCATGAAAATGCATGAGCATATACTGACTTCATCCATAACAATCGTTAAGCAAATGCATATATTAAAAGATTCCCCATTTTTAATACTCATTTAACTTAAACGATTTTCACAACAAACATTAAGCAAACATAAATATTAAGAGATTTCCCATTCTTAATACTCTTTTGACTTAAACGATTTTCAAAACAAACTTTAAGTAAACAGAAATTTTAAGAGATTCCCCATTCTTAATACTCTTTTAACTTAAACGATTTCCAAAACGAATATTAAGTAAACAAGACATTAAGAGATTCCCCATTCTTAATACTCATTTAACTTAAACGATTTTCAAAACAAAACATTAAGTAAACAAGACATTAAGAGATTCCTCATTCTTAATACTCATTTAACTTAAACGATTTTCAAAACAAAACATTAAGTAAACAAGACATTAAGAGATTCCCCATTCTTAATACTCGTTTAACTCTAATGGTTTTCAAATTCCACACCGAACATACACAAAACATATTATCAGATCCAATCCACAATTCACACCAAAACACATCAAATTTCATCGGCATTAACTGAGAACACGTCAAATACGACGAACACAAATCAACACAATCTACCACTCAAACACAACAAGTTACATTTACTCAAAATCATACATAAACAAGTTTAAATTCATTTTCCTACGAAACATTCATTGACGTAACCAAAACCTAACTCTAAGATTTTACCCATAAAGCCTTAGATTCATTTTCCCCCAAATCAATACTCTAACCCTAACAAAATTCATTTCCACACAACCACAGGTAAGTCCCTAAATGCAAACTAGAATTTTGGAAGGAGCCTTTACCTTAACGATAGCTTTAACGTGCGTTTCCGGTACCACGAGTAAATCCGGTAAAATCTTTGCTCGCGACGTCGCTTCCAAAGTTAGTTCACTAGCACCGTAGTGTGGTGGTGAGAAACTTTCCCTTCTATCTCTTCGCGAAATGAAGCTTAGATCTAGATGAAACGGGGAGGTTTGTGTTTGACGGTTTTAAAAACCCTAACACCGTTTTTCTTCGTTTTCGAATCAACGAGGGAGAGTGAAGTTAAGGAATCCTTATCATATCACCCACCAAGCCTTGGGTTTCTAATCTTGAAGAAAGGAAGCAAAGAAAACAAAAAATGGAGGAAGGAGGGAGAAGGGGGTAACGCGTAGAGGTAACAGAGGAAGAAGATGGAATTTTACTTTTTCTTTCCTTTCTCTTTCTTTCCTTTCTTTTTCCTTTCTTCCTTTTTCCTTCTTTCCTTTTTGTATCCTTTTCTTTTCTTTTCCTTTTCTTTCCAAACAAATAGGTATATATATATATATATTAATAATTTCTAACAAAATCTCAAAATAACTAGATATTTGTTAAATTACCATTTCACCCATAACGCATTAAATTCTTCGTAAAAGATTCACCGTAGTTAATTTAATGTATTTATCGACGAGTAATTCTAAACGGCATCAAAATATCTTTTGATCATATAAAATCCAAAATATTATTAACTTTGGCTAAAAAAGCCTCCGAGCCAAAATCCAAAATACACAAAAATACATAAAGTATACTTTAAAATTATGGGTCTTACATTACTACCCCCCTAAAATTAGTTTCGTCCTCGAAACTATGCGTCGATAAATAACTTTGGGTGTTGTTCTCTCATCTTGCTCTCCAGTTCCCAAGTCGCATCTCCAGTAATTGGGTTCCAAATCACCTTGACCAATGAAACATCCTTGGTCCTCAATCGCTTAATCTTCCTGTCATCGATTCTCACAGGTGGTACTTCGAATGACAAGTTATCCTTCTGTTGGATTGTGTCTCGTTCGATCACATGAGATGGATCTGCAAGATATTTCCTCAACTGTGACACATGAAACACGTCATGAATATTGGACAGTATCGGAGGCAATGCAATTCGATAAGCAACAGGCCCAATTCGTGCAGAAATCTGATATGGTACAATGAATTTCGGAGTCAACTTCTTCGATTTCAAGGCTCTACCTACTCCAGTAGTGGGTGTGACTCTCAGAAATACATGGTCACCCTATTCGAATTCTAAAAGTCTGCGATGCTTGTCCGCGTAACTCTTCTGACGATCCTGTGAAGTCTTCATTTTCTCCTTGATCTTCCTTACTTTAGCTGTGGTCTGTTGCACCATCTCCAGTCCAACAATCATATTTTCACCGTCCTTATACCAACACAAGGGAGTTTGACACTTGCGCCCATATAAAGCCTCATATGGTGCCATTCCAATACTTGCATGGAAACTATTGTTGTAGGTGAACTCAATCAACGGAAGTACATCATCCCAACTTCCTCTATCATCTAATACACATGCTCTCAACAGATCTTCCAGGTACTGATTTGTCCTTTCAGTCTGTCCGTCCGTTTGTGGATGGTAAGCTGAACTCAATCGTAGTTTCGTTTCCAATGCTTCGTGCAATGCTCCCCAAAAATGTGATGTGAACTTCGGATCACGGTCTGATACAATACTCGATGGTACCCCGTGTAACCTCACAATTTCAGCAATGTAGATCTCTGTTAGCTGATCTACCTTATAGGTGGTCTTTACCGGCAAAAAGTGAGCGGATTTAGTCAGTCGATCCACTATCACCCATATAGAATCATTCTCTCTCCTTGTTTTTGGCAATCCAGTTATAAAATCCATGGAAGTATTGTCCCACTTCCATTCAGGTATATCTAAAGGTTGCAACATCGCAGCAGGTCGTTGATGTTCCACCTTCGCTTTCTGACAAGTTAGACAAGTTGATACATATTCCGCTACATGTTTCTTCATTCCCGGCCACCAATAATTATGCCTCAAATCCTGATACATCTTTGTTGCCCCAGGATGAATACTCAACTTGCTCTTATGAGCCTCTTCTAAGATCGTTTTCCTCATATCTGTAATTCCTGGTACACAAATCCTACCATTACATCGCAAAATATTATCTGATCCAATTTTGAACTCAGTCGTCTTCCCTTGCACTATTAGATTCCTCTTTTCTTGTATTAAGACGTCATCTTGAGAATTTGCAATGTCTTCAAGTAGTCCACTCGAAATCCTAATCATTCCGATTTTCAAAATTCCCGGTGCAAACTCTACGTTCAAGTGTAGATCTCTAAAAGATTCTCACAACTGTTGTTGTCTAGCCATAATTGTTGAAGACACCGAGACACTTCTTCTACTCAACGCATCAGCCACTACATTGGCCTTCCCAGGGTGGTACTGCAGTGTGAAATCAAAATCCTTGAGAGTCTCCATCCATCATCTCTGGCGCATGTTCAATTCCTTCTGATCAAACAAATATTTCAAACTTTTATGGTCACTGAACACGGTGAACGTGCACCCATATCAATAGTGCCTCCAGATCTTCAATGCAAAAACAACCGCAACAAGCTCCAAATCATGAAGGATAGTTTCTCTCATGAATCTTCAATTGCCTTGAGGCATAAGCTACATCTTTCTTGTGTTACATCAAAACACATCCCAAACCTTGGTGAGACGCATCGCAATAAGCTTCATAGGGTTAATCTGATTGCGGTAATACCAACACTGGCGAGGTCGTCAATTTTCTCTTTAGTAACTGAAAATTTTCCTCATACTTCCCCGTCCATGGGAACGGTTGATCTTTTCTGGTAAGTTGTGTCAAAGGAGTCACAATCTTTGCAAAACCTTCAATAAACCTCCTGTAGTACCCTGCCAATCCCACGAAGCTTCGTATGTCAGTGACAGTCTGAGGTTATTTCCTAGCAAGAACCGCCTCAATCTTAGCCGGATCTACATCGATTCCTTCCTGGGTTATCACATGTCCTAAGAAATTCACTTTTTCTAGCCAAAACTCACACTTCGACAAATTGGCATACAACTGCTTCTCGCGTAAAATCTCCAGAACTTGACGTAAGTGTTCTCCATGCTCTTCTTCAGTTCTCGAGTAAATTAATATATCATCAATGAACACCACAACAAATTTATCAAGGAATGGACTAAAGATTATGTTCATGTAGTTCATGAAAATTGATGGTGCATTGGTAACTCCAAACGGCATAACCAGATATTCATAATGTCTATAACGGGTTCTGAAAGCAGTTTTCTGAATATCTCCTTCCCTTACTCGAATCTGATGGTAACCCGACTTCATGGTTCCCTTCACTTAGCGACACTCGGAGTTTGTTAGCGGCTAAATACTTAACAACTTCTGGTTCGGTGTAAAAAAAATGATTTTAAAGCATGGATTTTAATTTTAAATCACATGAAAGTGTGGATGGTTGTATCTAAATGATTAATGTTTTCATATTTCTTTTGAAATCAATTTAGGACATTCGTCATGGTTTTGAAATAGTACAAAATTAATATTATTAACAATAGTGATTCTTGAATATTCAAGGTTGGTTGAAATTTTATAGTTAGACTTTTAGAAACAAATAATTGTGAAGAGATTAAATTCGATTTATTTATATAAAAGGAAATATTTTATGTATGAATTATTGTTGACTTATTTTAGAGAATTAGATTATGTTGGAGCTGTGTTGATTCTGAAAATAATAATAAAAAAATATATTTATGATGATTTTATTTAAAATTTAGATTAGTCACACAAGAGAAAAATAATTTACGCCAAGTTTTACTATGTGCTGTTTAAAAAAAAAATAAATCTAAAAGATTTGTTGTAAAAATAGTTTTTAGAAATCAGGAAAAAAGGAATATAACTATTTTAGAAGTCTTGGTGAATTAGAAAATTTTGTATCTAATTCTATATACATGATTTGATTTGATTTGATTTCAAAATATAGGTTGAAAAAAAAAATTATTTTAAGAGTGCTTAAATATCTTGAAAGGTATTTTGGTGGTTAAGATATTAGTGAAATTTTAGTAATCTTATTGATTTTAAAAGTAGTTAAAAAAAATCTTAATATTTATTAAGAAGTAATCCAAGGAAAAGTTTGAAATAATTGAAGTGTTTGAAATCAAATGTTAGAGTATTGATCAACCACTAAAATGATTTATGTACTACGGGATTTATTTTAGTTTTATGATTGTTATATTAACTTCGAGTAAAAATAGTTGCTTACTTTACATGCTAATTGAAAAATCTTTGTTTCAATTTTTGTTAAATGATAAAGAGTGATTATAAAAAGGTAAATTATTAATTTAATTGTGATAAATTACTTGTTGTTGGATTGCTATGAGAATATTTTAAATCATGATGCCAATTATTCAATTTACTTATATATATGCATGTATATGTGATTAGGTGAAGGTGAAAGTGTTGTGTTTCAGACGTTCTAAGTGTTGGGAATTTGTGAATAGTTTTAGAGTAATTGAGGGTGTTTTAAAGTAAAATAATTTTATATTTATTTATTTTAATTGGTGATTCATATTGATGCAATTGTCCTCACTTTTGTTGTTATAACTAGTTGTAAATTACAAATAAATTACTAGGAAGGTGTAATTAAATGGGTTTTAACTTGAAGTAAGGAGTAGAAGTTGTGGCGCCGCCTTCGCACTCTTGAATCATGTTAAAGATACTTTTAATTACCCATATTTGAATTTGAATGACTATAGTTATGGTTACCTTAAGTAGTTGACTACATGAGTAGGAGGGACTAGCTACCCCGATGACTATCGTTAATAAGAGATAACGGTAACTCATTATTTTGTTAGAAGTACCTTTTTATTTTATTTTTAAATAGTTAAAAAACATGTTCATTGCTTATATCAATTGAATAAATTTAATTATTAAATATATGTTATTGGGAAATAGTATCTCTATATTAATTTTTTTTCTTTCTCCTTGATTATATATAGAGTATGTTTTTATAGAGTGATTGTGAATCTATTATAATGTTATTAAGTTGTTAGATGTGTTTAATATTTTAAAATTACTGTCTTTGTCATACCTAAGTTAAATTTGTTGAATGTTTAGCGATATGATTTAGACTTTATTTTAAGGAGTAAAACTAGTATTATTTGGTTTGAAAGAAATAGTTGAAATTGACAACGTATTTGGAATGTGTTTCATTTAGCCAAACTAAATAAAATACATTATTATTTACAAAATCTATATGTATATTTCATATGTAAATTATAGTGAGTAACTCTATGGTATTTTATTTCATAATTGAATGATAAATGTCATAGGTATTTTATTTCATAATTGAACGATAAGTATTATAAGTGTTAATTCATTTATTTTGTCATGTCAGTCTATCATGCTAAGTTAAATGATTTTTACATGATGTCCTTAATTGAAGATTGAATGTCTTAAATATGTTTATAGACTAAGTTTGAATCTTGAGGGTGGTAAGTTAGATATTAGTTTACTGACCGCAAATTTCGAGGACGAAATTCTTTAACAAGGGGAGAATTGTAACACCCTAAATTTTATAATAAACTATTTCATTAGTTAAGTATGATTTTAAATAATTAATTTAATGTTAAAATTATTTTAGAATATATGATGATAAATTTTATGAATAATTTTCGTTATATAGGTGATTTCTTTGATGTGCTAGTTTTATAAATACTAGATTACATGAGCAATATAAATAATAAATATTATATTTTATTATTTGATATATTTTTAAAAAATAATATTATTTAAGTGTAATATATATTTTAAAGAAAAAATTTTTATGCGATTTTACGTGTATATACGTGTACCCAATTAATGTAATACTTTTATGTGCGCTTGACTAACGTTAAGTATGCATGTAGTTTCACACGGTCGTTTTGGCGTTGGTTTCACTCAAATCGGACTAACGGTGAAGGAGAACGGTGCAAAATAACAAAATCTACAAACGGAGAAGTCGGGTATTTTGGAGAGAAATTGGGGTTGTTAAAATTCTGGAAAATTATGTTTAATGGACTAGTTAAATGAATGAAATAACATACTCAAATTTGGGCGAGAGTGAAGAAAGTTTTCTGGACAGTTATCAACCACCGGTGCCAAACGATAGGTTGTTGTTGTGTTTCTACTTTGGTTTCGAAGCTGCCCTTTCAATTCCTGTTTTTTTGTTGTTGTTTTATTTTATTAACAATTAGGGTTCACACATGGTTAAAACTCATTGGTCCCTTTATTTATTTTTAAATAAAACCAATAATTAATAAAACTAATGTTTTAACATTTTTTAACATAATTTAATTACTAAATATTGCTAATATTTTATAAAATATAGTAATAAATAGTTTAAAATATATTAATAATCATAACCTTCATATTCAAAATAATCACCCTAATGATACTTTTTTTTGTAATACTGACATTAAAATACTATCATAATTAGAGAATATTCAAAATTATAAATAAATAAGTATAAAATCAACACTTTATATTAAACATTAAACCATACTAAATATATACATAATCACAATATCATAATAAGTATATAAAAATAAAGAAAATCAAACAAAAATATTACCACTATCTCAAGATAATTATTTATAATGTAAATAATTAAATAAAATATATTTAGAATTAAATAAATATAATTAAGTACACATTTAATATTAGTCAAACACATAAAAAATGATATATTAATTGGGTGTGCATATATACAGGTAAAATCATATAAAATCTTTTTCTTTAAAATGTATATTACACTAAAATCTATTATTTTTTAAAAAAGTATATATCAAATAATAAAATATAATATTTATTATTTATATCACTAATGTAATCTAGTATATATAAACTAGCGCATCATAAAAATCACCTATATAGCGGAAATTAATCACAAAGTTTATTAACATATATATTATAATAATTTTAACATCAAATTAATTATTTAAAATCCTATTAATTAATAAAATAGTTTATCATAAATTTATGGTGTTACAGCAGCCATAAAACCAAAGAGAAAACACAATAATAACCTATCGTTTGACACCGATGATCGATAACTGTCCGGAAAACTTTCTCCATTTCCACCCAAATTTGAGTATGTTATTTCATTCATTTAACTAGTCCATTAAATATAATTTTCCAGAATTTTAACAACCCCAATTTCTCTCTAAAATACCCAACTCTCTGTTTGTAGAATTCGTTATTTTGCACCGTTCTCCTTAACCGTAAGTCCGATTTGAGTGAAATCAACGCCAAAACGACCGTGTAAAAAGTGGCTATATTTTCCACTTATTGGTTTTCTGATTTATGGTAATTTTCCTTGACCGAATTTTGAATTTAGGTTTAGTGTATCTTCTCATAATTTATTTTTAACGTTTACCTATAAAATGTCGAGTTAGATTGATTGATGGACAAGAGTCAATGAACAAAAGCTGTCTACTCGTGGAATCCTATTCTAGTGTGAAAGCGTCGAAGTAAGGTAAGGGGTGAGAGAGCATTTGAATTCATGAGTATAATATATTGTGAGATGAACGAGAAAATCGTATTTCCCAACGATTCATCTAGGGCTTGCTACGTATGACAGTAGCCCTTTGAGTGATAAATTGATTAATGTAAAAATATGGATATTGTGAGATTAAAATATGAAATAGAATTATTTATAAGGTGTTGATTGATTTAACTTCGTTAAATGTGTGAGATTTGATATTATTGTGATATTTGATTTATTATCGTTAAATGTGTGATATTTGGTATTATTGTGATATTGGATATCAAATGAATTTGATGTATATGTTTGATTAGACATTTTTAGGTGATGTGATAATAAAAGGTGGATGCATTTTGATAAGTTTTATGTGATTATGATGATGTATAATCAATAATAATGATGCTATAAATTTGTGATAAGTTTATGTGATGTTGTATGATTGATGAGATTGATATTATAAGATTGTGATGAGTATATGTGATGACGTGTGATTAATGATAGTGATGTTATAAATTGTGATTAGAATATTGTGATTCCAATTTGTGTTTGGATGAAGGTCTTAGTGGAGTACCATAGGCCAACGAGGGGAGAAAAATAAATATTGAGAATTTGTGAAGTGGAGATTATTTTGTCATCATATAGGTAGGCTTGACAAGCCTAGTGATTTTCGGGGAAGTACAGCTGAATGAGCCTGATCGTGGCGGTCTACTGTTGAGCCTTAAGGCAAGACTGTTTGACCTTGGAGGTATTCGGGTGGGGAAATTCCTAGGTGACTTGGAGGTCGCACTCCAAATGTCGGGAGCTACCACGCAACACACGTTTACCTCGACTGTCACATATATGTGTCTCGGGTTGAGTGAGGGGATATATGAGGACAGGCCAATTTGAATTATTCCGTCCACCAGGATGGTGCATAGTATCAAGTCTTCCTAACCAAGTACTCATGAGTTAGAATGGTTACCACATTGTGCAGTTAGAGTCTAAGTCTCATGCAATAACAATGCATTTATTGTGATGTTTGTTTGATTAATATGTATCGTGGGTGGTGATAATCTCTCTTAGATGATTTGTGTATAGTGAAATTTATGATTTTCCTTGAGTAATTTTGACTTAATGTATATTTCTAGATGGAATGTTTGTGTAACGTTACGTTCTTATTATGATGTTTGCAGTGTTCTTCTTACTTGCATGGTATACTGTCATCATTGATTCGAAACTACATTCTTGTATTTGTGTTGACTGACATGGCCCTGCATTTGCGAAATCGCATTTATATACAGTTAATGAATCTTGAAGTGTAAGTTTGGGAGGAACCACGCATGATAGGTGATATTGGAATAAGGCTTAATTGTAACTTTACTTTTTTTATTTGAAATGAATTTTTGTATGAAAACTTAGAATACTAGTAAGTTTTAAATTAAATCAAGTAATAATACTTAAATCAAGCTTATTGAGATTAACACTATTTTAATGGAGAAAATAAGGTTAAAGTGTTCCTTTTGATTTTTGAGAAACGTGATATCCTAAGTTAAAATAAAAAAGTTTTTATTTTCTTGGGGAAAAATTTTTATTTATCTGCTGCAAATTTTATAGAAATATAACATAAATTATTATATATATATTTTGGGGTTTAGGGTGTCACAATCATCATCTTGCAAATATAAAGGACACGAAGGAATTGAGAAGCATCAGAATGAATGTTGGTAGTAGATGTAATAAAATTATTTCGAATGTGGCCAGAATTGCGAAGTATTTAGGAAAATGACTAGTGAAAGCGTTGAATTGGAGGTGTTAGGCATTTGACAAATGAAGGTCTTAATCAATGAATGAAATTCAAGTTGGTTTTTGTTGGAGACGTGACTCTTGAAATGAAGCACTAAATCTGAAGGAAGTTGGTGTGTTGTATGTGTATAGTTCTGGCATATTGTCGAAAATATTTGAGGAAACTTTGATCACCAACCGGATGTTGGATGTAATATTAAATGATGAATAGACCAACATTTTAATGTGTACACTGTGGTTTTGGCATAGTTGTGCGACTAAAGAAAATTGAGGATTGTGGACAATGGGAAATTTAAAGATTTCTCTGTAGTAATGATGTTTTGTGCTTAGTATTTGGTATCATACTTAGTGTCTCAATTGGTACCTAATGGATGTTTTGTACCAAGTGGGCGTATATGAGGTTAAATGACATATTTTGAGCAATTCTACCTCGTCGATAGGATCAGTTATAGGAAAATAAAGGAAACTCAGTGACCTCGAGAAATTGTTTGACCGCTTGTGCATTAGGATAACTTAATGCAAGTCGCAAAGAGCGCTATTACAGTTTGTTAAGATAGTCTAACCACCATTCATGGTGTGGCTACTTATGACAAATTAAGAACTGGTCATCCTTAATCTCTTGTTGATAGTAGACAAATCATGTTGAACGGAACGAGCGAGTCTTACCGCAAATGTAAGTGTATAGAGTTATTAAGCATCTATGAAAAAGGGAAACGAAACTTTCTGCACGGAGGCATGACGAACAAGTTCTATAATGTATGTTGAATTTGAAATGCAAACCAGTATGGTTATTATTCTTACCTTATGTTTCGAGTAACAAACTTCTTTTTGAGGTTAAGTAATGTAAAGACCCTTAATTTTTCTCAATTCCTTAATTTGTGCAATTTTAGTGTAATTGTGTTGAGTTGCTGAGCATTTAGCCAATTTTATTTTATTGTGAATAAATTATTTGTATTTCATTAGTTACTAAAAATTTAATACTCGGTATATTTTTTTAAATGTCACTTTTTGCTGAAAAAACTCATTTGTCAATTGAGTTGCGACGAGAGTAGATATTTTTATAAAGTTAGATTGAGATGTGAGTGATGTGATGAGTGCAATGTGATTATATATATACACATGAACAAGAAAGAAAGAGAGAAAGAAAGAAAGGTAGAAAACCATTCCTTTCAGCCTCGCCTCCCTCCGTTCCTTTTTCTTATTTCTTCTGCTTCGAAACAAAATTGTGTGGGCTGAGAAACAAAAACAAACCAATACAAATCTCCATGTATCTACTAGATATAAGCTTCCATTGAGAAGTATTAGGAAGGCGAAAGTTGCTCATCTTAACACTAAAGTGCTTGTGAGCTAATTTAATTAAGGTGAGAAACGTTACTTCCTCCTCCTTTTTCCTAAATTTGTAATTTTATACGGTGGGAGGTAATGAGTGGAAATTGAGTTCTTAACAAATCCTTGTTGTTGTTGTGGTTGTTGTTATTGTTGAGTTGTTGTAATGGGTAAAAGAAATTATTTTTATGGATTTGAGTTTACGTAATGAGTTATTTTCAAATCAATGAGTTTGAACTGAAATTGAAATTTTACAAAAAAAAGAGTTGTTTGATTTGTGAAAAAAATTAAAAAAAATTAGATGTTTTAAGTTAAAAATGTTACTCTTGGACTAAGTTTTAAAGGAAAAAGTTTAGAGTATTTTATTAACTCAAAATTCCGATGCTTTAAAAATCGAGTGTGTGTATGTTTGATTTGGAAAATTCGGTTTATTTAGTTTTAACTAAATAACATAGATTATTTGGTTTTAAAAGATAAAATTTTGGGGATTTTGTTGTGGTTGGATAAATTTTAGTTGTGAACAAATTGTTATAATATTTATGTTTATGTAGTTAGTTCCTTGAGTCTCAAAAAGGAATCAAGACCGTTGGCACCGAGTTAGCGGTGGGAAGCCGAGCATTTCGAGTTAAACTAGATTCGCGACTTAGATTGTTAAGTATGAATCTCATGACGATCGTAGGAGTGAGACTATATATTTTGTTGGTAAGTGACAAATCTTTGTGTGT
>PGTU02006492.1:0-13071 GCA_002896215.2 Cicer echinospermum
CTGTCAAGAACGAGCTGACGACTACAGGGGAAGCGGCTGATTGCAGTCCCTGAGCCCAGCCCGGGAGGAATTGACACGTATTCCCTGCCTTCATGGACGGCTTCGCAGTCCCCTCCCTCTATCTAACCCTCCCCGCGCCCCCGATACGAATTTAACTACGATCCCCTGAGCAAACCTTTATACATTTAATATGCTGTTCCAACGAATAGTGTAAAACTACGTAACACAACATTTCCCTGCCGAAAAACTACATATTCAAAAATTAGTCGAGCAGTCATTCATGGGATCCGATCTACGTTATATTAGATTTTTTCTATATACGATAATCTTGCCAGTAATGACTTCACGAGCATTAAAATTATCCTCTATTCTATTGGGGCCGGGGTTTGGATAAAGATACCCAGTAAGGATGCGTAATATAGAATTTATCGCCTCGCTTAGTTCCTCTCGTCTCCCCGGATTTAGGATCACCTTTGACCTGCCCGACATTGCTGTTGACTTGAGATTCATTCTTCGGCCGTACCTTCTGCGGTCGTTACGCTTGGCTTTATTGTTGGGATATTACATGCTGGGACCGAACCGAAGAAAAGTAGAAGCCTCAACCGGCATTATAACTACAGTACGCTACCTCCTAAATCAAGATCTACATCCCGTCGCTACCCTTTCAGCCCTTTAAATGTTCATCTTCCCGCGTGAGGGTGATCAGCGTTCTCGTTCACGAAGCCAACCGAGTTGCTCATGGGAAGGAGCATGTGAGGGAGAAGGACCAAACTTCGTCTCTTCGAACGGAGCCCAGGTTTCCTTTTTGATACTATGTAACACCTCCTCATCAACAGACGTTTCCCGAATAACCATTCATTTCATGAAAAACCAGCGCTTGTTAGCAGCTGAATCACTCTCTCCTCTCGTAGTGGGCCTTTTCTCATCCTTATCGTACGGGACTAGAGCAAGCTGGCTAAGCCGCATCTTCTGCTTTCTTTGCATTTTGCATTTGTCTTTCAAAAACCCGTTCTTGCTGTTCTTTCATCACAAATCTGTGCAAACTACTGTGGTCTTTCTTCAAACTAGAGATCTCTCTCAATCTTTAGAAAGCAAGAGTCCGCGTGGAGTAAGGCATCCTTTAGTTAAGTAGCGATTTACTTTCCGGGTGAAGGTCTTATATTTAAGAAAGTCAGGCGCCGATTGAGAGCTCATTTGGTTCAGCAGAAGAGGAGGAAGGAGACATTTCTACGTAATGCAGGAATGCTCCTCAATAGTTATCGTTATACAATAGAGACATGTGAAACAGATCTTGGTCGCTTGAGAAGATGGCTTTCTACGACTATGAAGCAGAGCCAAAGCAAAACCAATTAAGCTATTATATAATATAGTATGATAATAAATTCATTGTGGCCCAAGCTCTAAGCCTGCAGACGATATCTTTCGGACCCGAGATACCTGCATATAGTTCCTGATGATAATGCAACTCATATCCGTCCGACAGACTAACATGCTTAAAGAGACTCATCGTTGAGCAATCCCGGAAGCATGAACGCCGAGCTAAGGGCGGAATAGCCCTGAGACTGTAAGGGTGCTAGAATAGGTACAGGCTCTCGTTTAAGACGGCGTGGACCCTCTAATAGCGCATTCAAAGCATAGTATAATCCTTATTTAGCAAGGTAGGAGTAGGAGGAGTTAATTCTGTTCAGGAAAGAAAGGTAAATCATTCTCGTAGGCAGGCAGTAATTTAAAGGTCTCGAAGTACCTCTTAAAGCATTCATTAATCTAGTAAGCATACTTTCCCCCATCGTATCATAATATGTGTGGTGAAGAGCTAAACAATCCTGGGCCGGGTAAGAGTCTGCAACAAAATCAATGAATAAACAGAGAAGTCCCGTAAGCGTACTCGATTCAGAAAGTCCGACTACGTTGTAGGCTGCCCCCGCCTCCAGACTTATGATGAACCGCCGGGTATGAACTCCAGAGCCCTATTCTGGTTACAGAGTTGCGGGTAGCCGACAATAGGGTTAGCAAACAGTGAATCAATAGGCTTTGCTCCTGCCTTCGCTCAAGGAGAGAAAGAGTACTGGCCTGAAAGCTATTTTTACACAAGATAGGATGGCTGGGAGGAGTGTCTTGAAACCATGCCGAAAATCCCTGTATTTCATACCGTCGGTAGGCTTTCTTCCCGCACCCGATTCCAGTGTATTCGTAGGAAAAGATACTTACTGCTGTTTGGAACCCTGAGCAGACTCCGTGATATTAATCAAGCCAGAAAGAAGGTTCACCCCTCCCTTTGAAATGGAGCTTGAGCTGCTAATAAGTCAATCCCTCTTGTTCTTATTTCACACAATCCAGAACTTCCATAAATAGAGAAGTCGTGATAGAAGCTACCCGAAGATAGGACATAATTCCTCTAAGCCAACGCCTTCGCTACTCAACTACTTGACTTCATTCGATACCAGACAAGCGCTTCATTGGTGCTACCAGGCGCTACCAAACTACTCAGATCGCTTCCTAACTCTTAAATTAATAGGAGTGCGTATGAGAGATTCATCGTTAAAAGAGAACTATGAGGAAGCATCAACCAGTAAGAAGAAGAGCTAGCAGCGGAGAAGATCCTATATTGAACACCGCTTACTGACCACGGTTGCTGAATTCAATTGGTTAAGATCAAATAGCTCCGAGTCGATAACCGGATTCTTCAATACGATACAAAAGCTCACTCATTCCGGAATGTCGAGTAGATTAATGAGAGGGGAACCACTGCTTGACTGGAAAGAAAAGGCGGACAAAAAGCTCCTTACCCACTCACTCTGAAACCCAGAGAAAGAAATGAGCCAGGCTAAAGCCCGTAGGGTGTAAATATAAAACCCAATAGGAATCAAAAGCAAGATTGAGAGATAGAAAGGCCAGCTTGTCGCTAAGGTTAACTCTGAAAGAGGACATCGACTACACTGAGACCTTATCCCCTTTCTATTCCTTTCCCGCCTGCTGTCGTCAACGGTCCCTTCCTGAATGAGAGTTGGTCTTCCCGATCCACGAATACTGTCTGTGTGTCCTTTACTTGTTATTGGCATCTGTCTTTAGGCATCTGGAATTATAAGTCAGTATTTTAATTGTAAACGGCGGAACTAAGCTAAGCGCTTGGCTGTCTTATTTAGGTCCCACCGACCTGTACATTAAATATAGAAATCCGTACCAGAAAAAAATTAAGCATAAGGAGTATCTAAAAACAATTCCAGCAACTGAAGTCTCTTCAGACTCCTCATTGCTTGGCTATCGAAGTGGACTTGTACATTATTAGCCTTTCGCGTTAGCGTCGACACCGACATCTTAACCTTCATTCTATTTAACCCTTCTTCTCCCTCGCTAAGAATAGAAAGAACACAACTATCATAAATAAAGCCGGAGAACTCCTATATATATACATATACAGCGGATAAATTCCTACATGAAAGAAAGCTACACCCATCCTAAAAAAAAATCATGAATAAAAGAACAAGGCTCTAAGAGAGACCAGCTGATAGTGAGAGACCGAACAGAGACTGGTACGAACAAAATCAGAGACGCGAAGCGCATCGAAGAGCCTTCGTAAGCCCGTTAATTCTGTACGTAAGAGAAATCCCACAGTCGATCAATCAATGAAATAATACTACAATTGTGGTGGTACCAACATCCAGTAGCTCAGAACCCTCTCCCACTATAAGAAAAGTAGAGGCGCCTTACCACTCTAATAGTTCGCCTTACGTGCTGACCTGGAAGTATGGCTTACCTGAAAAACTTCCACTCCCTCGGTGACACATCACCCAATGAACTACGACCACGGCCAAGATTTCTTTCTACCACGACCTCGCCAGGGGCTGGTAACCTTGTTGCTTTAAAATATTTAAAAAAACCGTTTATGGTACGTTGTCACCAGTCCTCTGGCCTTGAAGGCCACCCTCCTACACTACAATAGGTCATTGAAGGCGAAAATCCGACGGATCAACCGTTACCGACAGAAGCTTTACACTCAATCTGTCTCTGTTGCTGCTTCCCGTAACATTGATCATCAATTTACGCGGAACCTTTCCTTTAAGTCTATCGATGCCTGACTTCTCCTATTGATCTGACCGCTCGATTGAGACAAGAGATAAAGGTGCGAATCGGCAAAAGGCTGATCCGAGACTGGAGAAGAATAGCAAGACATGCAGACTTCGCTCACGCACCTTTAGCTAAAGATCCCCATATGTCAATCTTCCTTTTAATGATGATATTCTAATGTCACTTCGGTAAGAAAGGGGATAGATTACTCGAAAAAAAGATGTGCGCTTCTTCTTGATGCCGCAGACTGGCCTCTTTCTAAGAATAGATTCTATGGATGCTGATCTGTCTCTTATTGGACCAAAGAGTGCTCTCCGCGAGTCGTTCCATGCCTGTCGTGCCTTGCAAATGAAATATCAAGGCTGTACCAAAGCAAAGAGAAGAATTAAGAATCTAATCTCTCTGCCCCACAACATAAAGGGCTCATTACTCGTTTTGCGTATTGGATTGGATGGACTAATCAAATAAAGGAATTCCCTTCTTCTTTCATTTCACTACTCTTTCTGTTAACTTTCAAGGCTGCTGTTCGTAGTTGAAGAAGTTCTCCGTATCCCGAGATCTATGTGAGAGAATAATCTTCCGGTGAGTGAACAATGAGCTAATGCTTTCTACAAGGCACTGTAAGTCAGCAATCCATCATCAAACAGAAGGACGGCCAGCCTCATAAGAGAAGAGGCTAGTCCATGGAAAAAACACAATAACGAGCTCAGAAGACCTTGCCTTAGGCTAAATTCGAAGAAGAAGATTCGGAATAGTCCAACCCGGGTTAAACCAATTCTTATCCTTCTCTCGTCCATCTTTGCAGAGAGAAAGGGAATCGTCAAGGAATAGCCTTTTCAAGGATTCTACTCTCTATACCATACCTGTTAGCCGATGTCTTAAATATAAGACTGTAGAAAAATTATTTTGGAAAAATTGGCATTAGAGCCGATGACATGACCAGACTGATTTGTGGGCCCCATCTCCAGGCAGCCATCTTGGTCTCACTCAGATTGGGATCAGAGAAAGAAAGCGGCTACTCTAAAAATAAGTTCCTGCTCCCATTAAACGCTTTTCCTACAATGAAAAGACGAAACCAGCGAGCCCAATGCAAAGAACTCCTGTGAGGAGATCTGGTTACCTTTTATATCTAATACGTATACGAGGATGGTAAGTTTGTTGATACCGACGAAATGATAGGAAAGTAGCTTCAAACCCCTGTTACTTTGAGAATCCGTCTTTGAGGAGTGAGAGAGGTTTTAGGCGAATGAGCCTTCTTATCTACTCATATTTGTTCCTTCGAGAATCCGCATCCCCGTCGAATCAGCTGTGAGGGGGTGAAATAAGGGCTTCACGACAGAAAATAGGCTCTTTTGATGGGCATTACTGGGTTCAAACTTAACCTATCACAATATATCCGTATTAACGTATTTACAAATGAAAGAGAAAGGAAAAAGAAGGTGAGTTTTAAAAAAGACCAGGCATTGTGTCGCCTCCCATTTCTCTTTTTCCAGTACAAGAGTTTTCCTATTTTGTGCCCGAGACGAAGGATGGATTGATTGCCCGACTATCGGCAAGAGTTGACTGACTTCCAGGAACTCCTGCAACGTTCTGCGCCTTTTTATTTCTAAGTTTTTAATATCTCTTTGGTCACTTTCTTTGTGCAAGTAATCTTATTTTGCTTCGAGCACAGGGCTTCACAAGTCAAGTAACGGATCCCATTACTGTAGGGCTTCCCGCCCAAATGCTCCAATAGAGCTCTTCCCGCCTTCCAGATAAAACCTAGTGAAAACTTGTTTTATAGGTTGGTTTGAATGGGGGGTTGCTCCTATCTTGACTCGATGCTTGGTCACTAGCAGACTTGTCCCTCCGCCTCCGCGGATTCGTAGACCCACTAAAGTCAAGGTAGGTCAAAGAAAGGACTATCTCCGGTGGATCTTCTAACTTCAGTCTGTGGTCGTAGAGAAGGAAAATAGCCTCATTTCGGGGCTGGAGAGGTCGGAGAAGCCTCTGATTGACATAGTTTCCTATGGCAAACACCCTCCTCTTGCCCGCACCAGACTCAACTGAATGCGAGAACCCGCCAGGATAGCAAAATAAGTCACCAGTACTGTCAAACTCCATAAGAATACTAAATGGAATTGTAACATAACTATTGGCTGATATATTGGATAGCCAATCATTCCATTCATCACGAGGTGGTAATGGATGACCATAAAAAAGGCTGCTGATCCTTTCAATGTAAGCTTCTGCGTCATTCCTAATGCTAATGCAGGGTTAACAGACATCGATAAACGGAGCATAGCCAGAGTCACTGTGATGTAAAATTGGCAAATATGCCTCTTTCACGGAGAGACTGACCAGGTCGCTTACGATCCGTTGGCAGAGCCTTCCAAGTCGGTTCCCACGAGATTCCCTGGTAAAGGGGGCGTGAGAGGGCTTGATATAGGTACCGACTGGCTAGTTTACGTATTAACCCTCGTAGCCAATCTCTGACTTCTGAAATTTTTTGAATGTCAGACATAGGATCAGTTATGCTAGCAAACAAAGACGCAGAAATCCGTTTTGCTAACTTAATCGCTCTAGATAAACTAAAGAACGATAAGTAGAGTTTAACTAGCATATCCGCTTTGTCACCCCTTTTATATATAGATTTGTTGTCTATGAAAGGATGGTATGATCCTAGGGTAACCTGATCTAGTGAGTGATACGGGTACAGATAGTTTAGTATGAATATCATACGGGGTAATCCCACCGAACGCCTGTTGAAGTGTTACTGCGCACTGCTTCAGATATAAAGCAGTAAACAGAGCGCCTGACCGGCGATTCAAACTACCTGCTTGGTAAAGAGGTATGCTCCGATACAGAGCTCCTTGGTTAGGTTAGACCATCAGTGACTACTAAAATCAACTTATTACACATTGACTATAGATATCCTATAAAAAAAGTTCTCCAGATGGAAGCCTATTATCTAAATAGATAAGCTTCCTACGCAGGTTTGGTTACCTGCATGAGGCCGCTTGATATCATATCTTACCCCACCCGGGTGGCTTCCGCGTCACCCCCAGTTGCTCCATTCTGGATCCCTGAGTGATAGAATAGCTATAAGCTAGCCCACCAAACCTCACCTTGATGAGTTTCACTAAGAAACCGGGGGGTGCCTATTTGACTAACATAGGGCTCTGCCTTACCAAGCAGAGTGAGGTTATAAACTAAAATTTTGTGATAGGACTGACCCTGGTGAGAACCAGCCTATCACGCCACCGAGGTTCCGCCTCGTTGGCCTTAGTCTTGCGATCTAAGGGTGAAGGAGTCATCCAGCCACCGGGATTGGTTACCCGGTTTACCCCTATCCGTATCTACATCTACGTCCTGATTGAGTTACATAGAAACTAAGAGAACTTGAAAGCAAGAGATCCAACAGGAATTAAATTAATATAAATTTAATAATAATATAGTTCAAAATCCCCCGAACCTCTGATCCGATAGCAGCTATAATATGCATCTACGACTAGCTACAGGAACTAGATGAAAACTTCTACAACAGGGTATCGAAGAATGCATTCTGACATCGAGTCCTCAATCAATGTAGATGATTCAACAAGGTAGACCGAAGCAACTCGTCGATCAGCTATCACCACATCGTTGCCGAGAATGGCATAGCGATCAAACTAGTGCTAGTGACTGTCTACGGCTACGGCTTATGCCTTCACTCGGGGGAGAGCACCCATCCAAAAAGCAGAAAAGTGAAGAAGTGCAGGCAGAAGGAAAAGCAGAAAGAGGGAGGACGGATCCCAAGGGTAACTTCAAAAGCAAACATGCTTACCATATGGCTGCTCATCAAGACTCTCAGCAAAGACTCCAATCGAGTGACTGGAAGTGGATTTGCCCAAACAACTCCTAGAGTGAACGACTTCCTCTGGCTTTGTGCCCATGATCGTCTAGCCCTTCTCCACACTCGGCACATTAGTCAGGGATCCTGTTGGTGCCAAGGAATCAATGAAAGCACCGACCATGTCCTCATAACCTGCCCTAAAGCTACTAAATTCTGGCCTCCCCTCTGATCTGAACAAGCCTAACCATGGACTTCGTGAGTGGCTCAAGAATGGAATCCAATAAAATATAACTTCTGCCCATGCTAATCTTCCTTGGGCATTCTATTTCCCCTTGCGTGCTGGACACTCTTGTCCGAAACAAAGAAGCCCTGGACCCAAACAAAAAAAAGGCTTTGTTGGCAATCCTTATTATATAAAAAAATGAAAGTCTTCAATTTATACTTTAAATTTTTTTATAATAAGCAAAGCTGGACTTATTCTTTCTTATCTAGTTACAGCTGATAGGGAAAGCTCTTGTACTCTATAAAGCAAAGCTAGTCTCATAAGACTAGCTAAAAGACTCTATTCCATATGCCAAAGCTTGGAGTGGGAGTTCGGTTCGATCCCTCCTGGAAACTTTCTTTACTTCACAAGAGTCCCCCTCGGATCAGAGAACTGGCTTGACACAGCCAAAGAAAAGAGGATAGTTCGATCCCAGATTGAACCGAAGCCTACTTCCTTTTTATCGGGATCTTTCTCTTTCTTTCGGGAAAGGGAACAGCACCCTACTATGAATAACAGCAGTTCCTAGCCTGGGCATCATATCATCACTTTTATATACGCAATTTATTAATTAGTCATAACACCACAATCCAACAGACCTTCCCCACTAGACTGGAGTAGCGAGAAGAGAAGCCTACCTAGGACAGAAAAAGCACAAAGTAAAAGACAGAAGAAAGGGGCCGAGGAAGAACCTGAGATCATGGAGTAGGAATAACATTATCATTCATCAAGAACTTTTCTTCCATACAGTCCTATGGGAAAGAAAGACTGTAGGACTGTAGCCATCTTCGGGTCGGGTTAACAACCACAGAAAGGAAAGGGATGAGATAGGACGAGCTAAGTCAGCAGCAGAGTAGAATTCAACCTTCTATCCTCGGGATAGGGCTATGAAAGAACTCGTTCCAGCTTCACTTCAAGCACGGAACTTCAAGTCCATGGTTGAAGGAGCTGCCCTAGGCATTTAAGGTCATCAGATCAGTCAACGGCGGAGAAGGAGTAGCGACGGTAGCCCTCCGATAGCACAGGTTCCGGCTTCGAGGGAGTTGAAAAAGCCTGTCTTTTATTCAAGCAGCTATAGCTCAGCCACTCAATTACTTGTGAAATCGATCAGTGGAGAAGCTCGAGCTTTTATACTAGATTGAGAGGGATCGCCTGAGATCATGTCGTAGGGATCAGAGATCCTGACTGAGGTTAGTCAATCAGTGGCAGCTCAACCATAATCAGAGGAACGAGCCACTATCGATTAGACAAGAACTGGCCTTTCTTTTTGTTAAAGAAATAAGACAGCCGGCGCAAAAGCAACAATACAGGAATCATAGAAGCTCAAGCCCTCAACTCGACCTGAGAAAACAGCAGCGGTTAGGCAAGGAAGGGCTGTCATAGCATCGATGAGTTCGCGCCTTCTATTCGAGTAGAGATCCCCACCCAGGTCTGTCTGTGGGAGAAGAAGGGCTGAAGCAAGGAGTTGAGTTTTATCCCCATCTCGCCCAACACCAGAAACTATAGATTCTCCAAGAACTTGGCTGGGCTTTCACTTCTAGCGTGGAAGAAAGGGCAACGAGTTCTACTGCTTACCCAACTTTGTGACATAGCGATAGCGGATAAAGGAAGTATAAGAGTTCCACCGCCCTTACTTAAGGGTAAGGCAGAAGAGCAGCCTTTAGGCAGACTCTAGTATACCACCAGATGGAATAGCTGCGGCAAAGAGGGCGGAAAGAAGAAGAGCTCAAGGCCGCCACAACATTAGATTCGCTACCTCTCTCTGATTAGCGATAGGGGCTGTCAGCCAACAAAGCGATGGGAGCGAGACGGCCAGAAGCGGAGGATCAATCGACTGGAATAGCCCTTAACTCCTCACGCAACGCGCACTCTAATGATTCATGAAATGGATCACGGAATAAGACGTATCCGAGATGAATTCTTTTTTCATTATATGAGTGGAAAGACAGGGAGAAAAGCATTGATAGTTTTCCAGTTCCACCGCTTGCCTAAATTTTATATAATAAGCCCGAGGGGACAAGAGAAGAGCAATAAAAGGCCCAGCCTTGATTGTTGTAGCTTCAAGCCACTCAAGCAGAGAGAAAGCCCTTGTTCAAGCTTAGAGCAAAGACCAATGGAAAAGGTGAAGGATCTCCGCAGCTAAACCATCGACAGGTTCTCATATAATGGGCTAGCGTCCGGTTTAATACAATGAAAAAGGGGAAGAAGCGGATCGGGATTTGGAAGATCAACCACGAGCTCTATTGATTCTCCAATCCACTGGGCAAAGACATACCCGGCATACTCAGACTAAGATGTTCAGCATATCCGAATTCTTATCTATAGTCACGAATTTCTCGATTCCTGAATCTGAAACTCTCGTCATCGAATCTGTCAGTTAGGGATCGAGTCATTCTTGATCACTAGCTCTCTCTTGATCTCTGATTCTGAGGTCATGTCAAGGTTGTTTTTTCTGAGAGTCTTCGGTTGGCTGTCCGGGGACCGGCTTCGCGAGACCATTTCGATCCACACTGGAGAAGTCCTCTCTCGGGCTAGGCTCTATTGGGCGGAGGTGATCCTTTCTTTACTAGAGGAGCTGGAAAGGAAGAGGCACCTATTTCGGTGCTTGCTTCCCCTGCACCTAGAGGATCTAACACTGATGGTGACTATAGATCTGGAAGTTACTTAGATGCTGGTTATAAAAGCTACTCAATCTGTTACTTGGGACTAAAAACCTGCTCCTGCCTTTCTTTGCTTCTAATGATAGAAAGGAGGGGAGGGAAGGATGCGCGCCAGACAGAGGGAAAGCCCGTAGCTTCACGGGGCTGTTCTTTACTCAACATACGCAACTAAGTCTACTAAATAGACTCCTGCCTTTTCCTCTACCTGATTTTCGGTTCCGTTCCGTCAGGTGCTTTAATAGCTCGATCTGGAACCAACCTATGGTACTGTCTATGCCCATCATGCTATTAGGTTAACAACCGGCTATGGAGCTTGTTATGTTCCTGCCCCAGCTCTCTCTGCTGACTCTGCTGCGGGCGTCCCCTCCGAGGGTCTATCTGCTACTTAGTCAACAGGCTCTGGTCCCGGATCAACAAGGTCATCTACTGGAACTGCGCCTAGATATGCGTACACAGGAATGCTGGCACTGGAAAGGAATTGGACTATATGATGGTGGGACATTCCCCTATCCACGCCGGTCCATCCACACTTCTACTGGGTGGGATATTTTGCTATATCGGAACAGGGAAAGATACTGGACGGAGTTGTGCTTTTCCCACCTTGGCCAGGAAGAGATGTGAGACGAGGTTCTTCAACCATTACTTTTCTTCAACTTTTAATTCCGTTCTGTCAGGGTCAAGATCAGGTGGTAGCTTATTTGCTGTTGCTGGTGCTACTGGAGGATCTGGGTCTCGCTTACGAACATAAGAATCTTTCGATCCCAAACATCAAAATATAGATCACTAGCATCCGGCTCTTCCTAACGATCACGAAAGACAGAACCCCGATAACTAGCACTAGGATCCCTACTTGAAGTTAATTCTGGATCTTACTCCCGATAACGAAGATCATAATCTCTATTACGAGCATCCGTAACTGCATAGCATCAGAATCTCACTATCGATCTGTAGTTGGCCAGCAGCATAGGCTAGGCACCATAGAACATGCCACAGTGCATGCCATAGCGATGATGACCACCATAGTAGTGGATAGGCATATTAGTGTTAGCCACCTTTTTCAAAATAATTTCCAAGTCTTCCTACTCGTTGACCAATTCCTGTTGCTTCAGCTCCCGTTCCTTCACGAGCATCTACACCCGCTCTGGTTCTTCCTGTTGTTTGCTTCCTGCTTGTATCATTCAACCTGTGTAAACCACTGTTTAAAGTAAAGAAAGTGGTACCCCTTTCATAAGCCACTGTCAACCACTGTAATAAGAGCTAAAGGACTATGAACCTTAAGATTGCACGAACAATGGATCGAGTAAATAGGAATCGGGGAGGAATCGAACCTCCCGGCCGGCTAGCCCGCGCTCCAACCGATCCGCCTCCATCCTCCACTCCGTCCTTCGTTCTCCCTTAGAATCAATAGGAATACTATCTGTCTTTTCACCGCTCCGTGGGTAGTCCTATGCATAGTCCACTAGAAGTGATTAAGGGTCTGCCCAGTTAGAGTTTAGTTATTTCTAATAATATTATTATATAAGCCAAAAGGAACTCTTTGACAGCAGGAACTTGAGACTCGGCTTAGTGTCTTACGTGATTAGGCCTCTATTTAAGCATCAAAACAAGAGTTACAGGAGGCGAAGTAGGAATAGGAGAAAAACAAGTTCCAGCACAAAGCTCTTCGACCACTTTGTAGCGCTCCTTTCTAGGCTACGTTCGACTCGTAGAAAGAAGATTCCGAGTTGAAATCGCCTGGCCGATGTCACATCAAAATGATTAAGACGATTCTTTCTCCCTTCGATCATTATCCACTTCAACTAGAACTAGGAGAGGACTTCCTCCCCAGCCTGAATCCGAATCTTAAGCTTAAACAAAATAATGCCTGTCCTCAGCACCCGAATCATTCCTATCTGAATCTCCATCCGCCGCATTTGAATCAGAGTACGGAGGTGCGGCAGGTGGTATCGTAATCGTATAAGAAAATCAAGGTTTCATTTCACATTCATCCCCCTCTCTTTTCTTTTGAATGGACAGATAATAAGTTATTAAGGCAAGGAAGTCACTTCTTGCACAGATTACCCGCTACGCTCTTTGCTTTATGGCTTACAGGAGTACTTGACTAGCCTGCTTGACTGATCTTACAGTTCTCGACTCAGCAGGGGGTAATTATGCTTAACACAGGGAGTTCGGACTTTGCAAACATTCAACTGAAAGAAGGGATTGGGAGAGGGGATAAAGGGATTAGGCGAAGGGGAAGTTATTGCTAACGATGGTATTCATATCGCTGA
>PGTU02006498.1:0-30769 GCA_002896215.2 Cicer echinospermum
TGACCAAGTCGAGAAAAAAAAAAAAGAGATAAATGGACTAAAACGTTATCTTGAAATTAAGTTAAGGGACCACGATTGTAATTGTAGCTAAATTAAATAACGGACCAAATGGAAAAGAAAAAACAAAGGACTTAAAGTGTTATTTGAAATTAAGCTTAAGGGACTAAATGAACAATTATGTCTATTTTTTATATATAAAATATTTGTATTAACGGCAACTTTTTAATATTTATATAATGATTTTTTTAACTACAACAATAATATATGTATATCCATTATTTACTATACACATTCAATACCTCATTTTTTTTTCTTTGTCTTTGTCTCTGTCTTTCTCTCTTTTTAGATAAAAACACCTATAGTCCTTTAAGTTTACTTTAATTCTCACTTAAAATCTTTTAAGTTTATTTTTATTATAATTTGGTTATTTAAGTTACATTATATTTGCATCGTTAGTCTTTTATCTTAATTTCAACAATAATTAATTCAATTGAAAAAACTTTTGATCATTTGAAACTTTACCAAATATTGCAACAATATGTTCCGGTACTAATTAATCCTTTAAAAAAATTCATCAAATATTATAAATAGTTTATATTTCTTGATTTTCTACAACAATTTAAACACATGTAAACCTTAAAAAAAGGTAAAAAGATCTGTCTACATAATCAATGTTTTTAACTTCTTTCACATGCAAGGTAAATTGAACAGTCAATTTGTTGCGATATTTCGATTAAATCTTAAAATTTATAACAATAATTTAAAAAAAAATTTAAAATAAAATAATTTATATGTAAATTTAATATATCTTAAAGATTAAATTATACAAATAAAATATAATTAAAAAACTGAATCCAAAATTAAAAATAAAAAGTTTAAGTAAAAATTAAACTAAATTTAAAAAATTAAATATATATTTTTACTCTCATTTAATTATATCACTAATATATAACGTTAATTTTTTAATTTGTTTTTCGAAATGTCAAAACCATATACGTGTACATCAATCACTTTTGGTTTAATTATGACCGAAAACTTTTTTTTCTTTCTTTTTCTGAACAATGGACCAAAAGCTTTCACGTCTTATAATATAAAGTGAAATGATGGAATAGTTGTCAGTTACTTGTGAGCCAACAATTTGCCTTGACATAGCTTAACTTAGTATTTTTTTTATAATTTGGTTTAGCTGATTTTTTTCCAATGGTTGTATTATTACTCCTACCAATTACTCAATAAATAAATGTAACTTTAATAAAAATAATAATTTATATAAATATTATTTTTCAGTTTTCTAATATAAAAATAATTATTAATTTTTAATTTACTTTTAATTTAGAGAAAAATAATTGTATGTTATATTAGCGTTAACTCTATAAAAATAATTGATTTTATAATTTCATGACATGACTATAACTTTTATCATAATATAACTACTAATCAATAATTTATATTGACTTTCACTATAAAATTATTTAAATTAATATTATATATCTATTAAATCTTAATTTATATTATGTGTGTTATTCTCAAAATAATATATTTGAATTTGTAGTTATTATGATTAAAAATACATCAATTAAGAATAATTTAATAATTTTTTTTATACAGATGTTAATTTCTTTATTCATGTATGTAAAATGAGCATAATACATTCATTATTATAATGATTTTTTTAGCAGCATTGTTAAACGAATTGATATTGTACTTTGGTGTATAATTATATATATTTTAACAAAGTGATAATAAGAGAAAAATAAAAGAAAATAAAATATTAAATGAGTATAATAAATTTAAATAGATATACATATAAGAGATGTTATAACTTCTGAATGATAAGCGCTCAGTGCAAAATGCAATGATATTGGTACAGAGACAGAGAGAGAGAGAGAATATGCTGAAGTGAATACAAAATTACTCGATGACAAAATCAATTAATTTTAAGAGAAAATTTTCTGACACTTGCATTTAAAACTTTATCCTTTGGGTTATGCTTAAATAAATAATTAAATAAAGGTAAATACGTTGTCGGCCAAGAATTTTCTATATATGTTGATAGATAGAATTAAAATAATTAGGAAGGCTTTTGCATGTTAGAAATCATGTATGATTGGAGGGCTAGGTAGCACCAGTGTATCATTGCTTGATTCCGTAGAAGCGTAAACAAATGCAATACAATGCAATGTCTCTCTCATAAACTTCAATTATTGAATCCCTCTACGTGCCATCTCATTATCTCTTAGATACCCTTTTGAAAATAATTGATCAATTAAATACAAGTAGTCTCTCACACAAACATCGTGGATCCAACTCAAGCCTTTTCTCTCATAGTTGAAAACATCGTATGTCTTAATCTTAATAGCTTATCCATATAAAATGTCACAATATTGTATTATAAATTAATATAATATAATCATTAGCACATGGCAAATGCCGACATTTTAAGAATTGACCGGTTGAATTGAACCGTTGCATGATATAATCTATTTGATGTTTGTTCTCTTTTTAAAACATTTCGCCAACCTATTCGTTGAAATTGTAGCCTTTTAGGATTTTTTTTACTATTTTTGTTTATTTTTAAACCAAATACCTCACCTTAAGTTTTATATACCAACTTGTTTTACTTTTTGTGATCAGGTAAAGAAATTTTTTTTTTTCATTCAATTAGAGGTCGCTGACCGGAGATGCAAGAAATTTTTAATATTTTTTGTTCGTTTTAAGTTTTATTTAGTTGTTAATATGTTAATAATAATTAAATTAATAAATAATTATATTAAATAATACATTAATAAATAATATAATATATTATAAATAATCGATAACAATAATAATAATAATAATAATTGTATTATTATTAAAATTTTATAATTAAAAATAATTAAAATAGTAAATTATATTATAACTTTCAAAGAAAATACATTAAAAAAAATGATACATCAAATTTGAGTAGATGTGCCCGCAAACGTTTGGACAATGTTTCCTAGTATGACCAGATACCCGACATAATTCACATTTTCTTGGTACCCTTTCTGAAGTGTCCATTTCAGTTCTAATGTGTTGCTCTTTGGACGACATTTCTTGACTCTCTGCATTAGTAGATTGTGACACAACTTAAAACCTTCATATTGTGGCCAATATTCTTTGTTTGGTATGGGTGGGAACGCTTCATCGTAGACTTTTAGTAGCATTTCCTCCTTGTACACATCAGGTATAAAACTCCAATAATCATATTTTATGATAGAACATGCTGCTATGACATGTGAACAAGCATATGTTTAGCTTGATATTTCCCACAATCGCACCACTTGTTAGGAAGGTTTACACTGAAGTGACCAATTGGTCGCCCTTCCCTTGAAACTATTGTCTTGTAGACCATGAAAGTATGGTTGCTCCGATCAAAACTATCCACTCTATGACTATTGGATTTACTTATTTCCAATTTCATAAAATTTATGCAAGTTTCTTTGTATACCTGACCAAAGCTAAAGTTGACGCATGTCGTTTTCCCCATGGTTGGAAACAGTGTCCCTGTTTTAAATAAGTTGATTGGACCAAAGTAGTGATGAGAAGGTTGTGCGTGCCTTTTAATACTCTATTAATCGACTCCACAAGGTTGGTTGTTGTAATACATAAGTTAATTGTCTAGAATATAACTTGAGCATTAGCATAATTCGACAAAAGAGATGATAAGTACAATCTCGACACAAAGTCATGAAAATATTTTCATACACATACTAATCCTTCAAAGAAAAAAAAAACATAGAAATATGGAGTACATAACACATCCATGGTTCAAATAGTTCCCTATAAATTTTAAGCAGGACTATAGTGCAAACTTATACGCTTCATTTCTCCAACATGTGATCTAAGCATTTTACCTGTAACACATTTGAATAAAGTTGGATGATGATTACATCTCAGTGGGTCCCAATAAATGAAATTAAATCAATTAGCATCCTAATTCAGGACTATATTTATTTTCTTGAGTTTCTCTTCAATGTAAAGTTTTGACTCTTTCTAAATATTCAAGTCATTAGACGTGGGTATCTAACGATTTAAACTCTACCTAACAAGCATGTCATAAAGACTACATTAGTTTTACTAATGCCCTCTTCTTGTTAGTAACTTTATTTTGGTAAGATTGAACATAATTACGTCCGTAAGTGGTGCCCCACTTACCCTCGCTTACCCCTCGCTTCCGTCATATATAGACGGAGAATTTCACCTAGCTAGGATGAATCCTATACTTCTCACTTTAATCAAATATATAGAATTATATATATAACAATCCACACACATATACACACAAATATAACATCATTTATTAATACATATATTAAAGACTACCATACGCTCAACCTTGAAAATTATTATGATAACATAAGCTATTAAGTCAATTATATCATACAAATCACACAATGTAAAATAAAATTCCAGAGAATATATTTAAGGTAGATTTTCCCAAAGTAGTCCCAAATTTATGTTATAACAACTCAAAATTGGGTTTAACTACAGAGTCAACTGACAGGAACTTATAAGTATCAGAATTGAGTGAATGAGTACTCTTTGAAAAGCTTATGATGTCTACTTTATAGATAAAATTTTATTTTATTTTTATTAAGCACCAATTCTTGCAGTTTATCAAAATAAAACGCAATGATACAAACAAACAAAACAGCAACTCTGGTCTAACTTGTAACCCATTTTCAGCATCCATACTCAAAATCACAAATTTTGTACTCAATTTGAAGGTAATTGAGTCTAGTTTCCATAAAACTAAAAATAATTCAAAACGGATGTCTATAGAAAAAGTTATGACCAAAACATCACACATATGTCCTGCGAAATTCAAGTTAATAACATTCTTCTATCACACTAATTTCCTAACAATTCTTTGCAACAATAATGCTACAAATTATGAGTAAATCAGTAATGAACACATCAAAACAGCATCAAAAAATTTCAATTTACTCAATTCTACAATAATCTATTTCAAAATTCTACAATAAATCCAACAGTCATAGAATAAAATATAAAAAAATCCCTAAATTTCTTTATTTCAAACTCTTAAACCCCAAATCTCTAGTCTATGGAAACATTATTTCATACATGCATGAATGAGAATAGAAAAAAGGGAACTCCTCTATCTTGATTTCCAAAACATAGAGAAAAAAATGATGATACCCTCAACTCTTTCTCTTTTTTGGGTTGTCAATGTTTTTTGGTTGTTTTCTCTTTTTTTTTCTCCTTCTCTTTTTCTTTCTCTCACTCTTCTTTCTTCTCTATCTCACCATTTTTTCTCTCTCCCTCTTTTCTGTTTGCCGTTCTCTCCTCCCCTTTCCTCTTTTCTTTTCTTTTGTTTTAATTTATTTTACTTTTAGTTTACTACTTTCCCCTTTCCTATTATTATTATTATTATTATTATTACTTTACTATTACTATTATTATTATTATTAGTATTATTAATTATTATTATTATTATTATTATTATTATTATTATTATACTTGTATACTAATGTGTAAAACATAAAAATTACTACAAATTATTTATGCTAAAGGGGATGTTACGGTTGTCATCTGACCCCAACGACTACCTCCATCGAATGCTTGAATCCAATCTTGTTGAGGTATGTTGTCTAACCATTTCAAAGCCTTCGGGTTTACTATGCCGATTTCTCTACGGGTAGTATCGATATGTAGGCTCATTGATCGAGTAACCTGTATTGAAATAGTAAACAAAATATGATTACACTAATTATATAATTTAGGAATGAAGTTATTAAAAATTAAGAATGAAATTATTACCCATAGAAAAATTTTTTTCTTCAAAGCATTGTCCTTTAAATTCCCTTGTAAAATTTTGTGAAATATGCCGGAAGAACATATGCTTTGACTGAGGATCTTGCCACCCATTATTCGGATTATTATAAGCACTCTTAATAGATTCGTGTCTATCTGAAATCATACAAATGTTGGGTTGTGGAGTGACGTATTTTCTCAAATTTCTCAAAAAGAAACTCTAACCTTCTTTTGTCTCACCTTCCATAAGAGCATAACAATATGAATTACATTGTCGTTCCCGTCTTGTGCAACTGCTACCAATATAGTTCCTTTGTACTTGTCGTATAACCAAGTCTCGTCAACTTATACTATCGGTTTGCAGAATTTAAACTCAGATATGCACGGAACAAAAACCTAAAATAGTCTATGAAAGATCCTTATCCCATTTATCAAACTATTCTCATGATAAGCTGTGATGTTTTCAATTTCAATTTTGGTTCCTAGAGAAAATGTTGCATAACCAACAACCATTCTGAAAATTGATTGTAAGACTCTTCCCAATTGCCATAATTTGTTCAATTGCTTTATTTTTTCCCAGGCCTTTCTATAAGTAACTGTGTAGTTGTGTAAAACTTGAATCTCAGCAATAATGATCTTCACTTTGATTGAAGGATCCACTTTCACAACATGCATTATGCTTGTACATATCATGTTAGAATCGAGTTTCTTATGATCTTGTGACAATGCATAATTTGTGCATGTATGAGGCACGTTCAATTTACCAATCACCCATAATTCACTCTTTTTGCGTTTTGAAGCTCTGCATCTAAACAAACAATTTGAATTTGAAAAATAAATAACATACCTTTATAAATCTGATTTTTGTACCACAAAATTCGAGTGATGTTTTATATGGTAATGTTTGATTGCATGTACGCATTCATCTTTGTTATGAAACTTCATTCCAAACTTCAAGAGTTTCATCTACTGTTGGGACTTCATTAATGTCGTTCTCATCTTTTATTTTATTTTATTTTATTTTATTTTATTATAATGTTTTCAATCTCATTACTTATTTTATTTTGTTAATTTATATATTGTTAATTTAAGTCACCCTTAAAGGATAAACTGAAATGTCACGGTAACATCAATAAAAAAAACCAATGAAGCCATATTACTATATTTGCAAGAGGTCGGCTTCGGTGAAGTGATAAAACTCGGAAATTATAAACTAAAATGTTGGCATGATTATTTGCTATGGTTGAGAGATGGAGACTAGAAACTCACACATTTCATCTTCTAGTAGGTGAGCGCACAATAACTCTGGAAGATGTATACTATATTTAGATTAAATGTTTCTGATTTTCCTGTTAGCGGTTCAAGTTATGTGAACGTTAAAGAAATCTGTCAAGATTACTTAGGATTATCCCACCTCAAGGAGCAACAAAAGGTAATTCTATTAAATTAAAGTGGCTCAAGGATACGTTTGACGATGTTTGTGAAGATGCATCTGTATTATTAAGAAAAACAAACATCTTATCGAGCATACATCCTACGTATGATCGGAGGTTATTGATGTCTGACAAATCCAACATACCGTGTACATTTAAAATATCTTTCACTATTAGGAGATTTACATAAAGCATCCCGATATAACTAGGGTTCAGCCGTTTTAGCTACATTGTATAGAGAATTATGTCTTGCAACGAAACCCGGTTTGTAATGTCCATGGGAGGATGTGCATTGTTGTTGCAAAATTGGGTATGATATCGTTTGTCTTGTGTCGCTCCAGAATCACCCAATCCATGGATATTTTCCACTTGCACAAAGGTAACCATTGCAAAAAAATTATATTTTTTTCTTTTTTTAAACCAACTGCTTACCATGTTTACTTTTTATTATAATTTATTTTTAATATATTCGGACAGATTTAATTCTGGTGGTCTAAATTTCGGTAAGTTCCTCATAACGACATAGAGGATACCGAAAACAATTGATCACATGATGGTTGATGAAGTAATATATTCATTCACATTTATTTGAACTTTTTTAAATTTTTTGTTTTAATACTTGTTATAATTACTTTAGCTTGTTTTTAAATATCAGTTCTATTGGAGACCTTATCTCATGTCCCAACATGAAGTTTCAGAGAAAGAGATGTCACTTGGACTGCATGTACTTATCTGCATTGTTATCATATTGTTGAAAAACATCATATAGATAGAGTCACACTTCCAGTTCGGCTTCCATCAACAATACCACAACAACTAGAGAATATGAGAGCGTACCATGAGGTCTACATGGGGCATGGGGTTGATGATAACTGCAACTGGGTTTGGAGGGAAGAAGAATTTGATATATAAAACTCAAAGTATGGTATTTTAGTTTAAAAATTAAAAAATGGGGATAAAGGTAAAAAAAAATCCAGCCTTTTAACAATTTCATTCTTGAAAAGAAATTCTTAGTAATCAATGAAATTAATTTTTTTACCACTTTAGTCTTTTAGTACCGATCAATTTTATCTTTTAAGATTATATCAGAATGACTTAGGTGGTAAAAAAATATTTAATTTCAGTATTCACTTTCGAATTTTGTTAATTAATGGATAAAATTGAGTACTTCTACAATTTGGGCCCAGATTTTTTAATCAGTTAATGTTGTTTGGAAAATTATAATTATTTTCAACTTAAAACTATTTTTTTTTTATCAAAAAGTTAAAAATGTTTTAAAAAATTTCTGTAAAAAGATATAATTTTATTACAAATTAACACATATTAATGAAATATTAGAAGATTAACTATGTACTTAATTATTACAAAAAATATACTTTTTCCTATTTTAGTCGCTATATATTCTATATTAGAAAAAATATACCACATATTCCTTTTGGTATTTGTCGTTATATCTTAGTTCAAACCAAATTTAAAATTATTTTGAATTAATATTTGTAATATGTAGAATATTCAATTTTAATTTTTTCAAATATGAAGACTAAAATAAATAGACATATATTTAAGAACCAATACTGATTTCGAGCATAGACTAAAACATAAAAACTGATAAATTTACATGAATCAAATTCATATTTAAATCAATATTAAAAAATACATAATTTTTACGGTATAATTAAAGTCTCCATCTATGCAAATTTTCTGTGCTTTATTTGATTAGTTCCTATTTTTCACCAAAAAGGAGTTGCCTTAGGGTCAATTTTTGGTCGGAAATCACCCCTCAAAATCGTTTTTTATTTATTCACTTTATTTTAATTATTCATACATATTTAATTTTTCTTCTGTGGTTTTATTGTCTTTGTGCGATATTTTGGTTTCTCCTCTTGTTGTGATGTGAGAAAATTAATTTTGATCAAGTGCAAAATCAATCAATGATTTTGATATCGCAACATTATACTCCGGAGCATGAGTATTCTGGATACCCCCATTTTATCATATTTGTAAGTTTTGTTTATATTTAGAGATATTTTATTGTTTATACTATTATCTGAATATGTAAATTAGTTGTTTTTGTTTTTAAAAATTTTGAATTGTAATATTTCTATCGATCGATGAATCCTATCAATTTAAAAAAATGATATCGTTTTTATTACTCAACTTTTTTCTTCATTAATTACCATTTGTATGTGTGGCACGATAAAAATTTTATAATTAAATTAATATAATAAATAAGTGGGAAGCTAAAGAGAATTTAGTCATATCATAAATCAAATTAAAACAGTTTATTAAATTTTTATCACAGGAAACATATATTACCAAATTCTATTCTATATATATATATATATTACTTTTATTTGGTTAAAACATTGTTGTCCATCACCTTGGATGCATATTACTTTTTCCTTACTTTTAAATTTTATTTTTATTTTTCTCTCGCTTAACTATAATACTCACAAATAATAATGTATTTCAATACCGTATCTACGGAGAGTGTTAGAGTTTTTTTTTGCAAAAGTATTAGAATTTTAATATTTAAATAATATTAAATATGTTTTTAATTTTTATAAAATTTTAATTTTAATTTTTATAAAATAAAAATATAATTTTTAATTAATTTAAAATTATCCATCATGCAGTTTTAGTCTCTACTATTAATGTAACATATATTTTTTAATAATTTTTTATGCATGTTTGTAACATTATAAAATATTCTTCTACAAAGAGTTTAAAGTTTAATTTTTATTGTTTTTATCTTGATATTTTAATATTAAAAAATTCATATTTAATTCATTAAAAATAAAAAATTATTTATATAGACTTAAAACATATTAAATCTTATAAATAATATCACTCGATATATATTAGTATATATATTATAGTACTTCATTTTTAAAAAGCCAAATATATTCATTCATTCAATAAGCAGTTAAAGAACAACACTTCGCCACCTTTCCTTAGTGTTAGTGATCAGTTAACATGTCCGTACTAGTTAATTACCGAACAAAATTGCGTGGATGCAAAAAAAGGAAAGCAAGTTGGGCCATTGGCCTTCCTCAACAAAAAACGAAACCACAATGTTCGACTATATCTTCAAAATTATATTCCTACCTCTAATAAAATTTTATTTTTACCTTCATATAAATATTAAAAAATTAATTTTCATTAAACTTTTTCATTCAAATTTTTCAGTATACAAGTAAATGTAATTTTTTTCAAAACATTAGAACTTTAAAGTTTTTTATTCAGAACTTATTCTTCAGAAATATTTTTTTAAGTTTTTTGATTGACAACTGTTTCAGATAACTTGAAAATTTTTTTTACGTTTCCTGAAAAAAATTTAGGACTTTTTTCTTTATATTTTTTAAAATTTTTAGTGGGTGTTGATGCTAAAGGACGAGATGGTAAAATAATGTGTCAAACACGCGATGCTGATACTTCACCATCTTTTATGGATCCTTCTATGGTTAAGAATTTAACCGACAACATCATGTTGGAAATATCAATTTATGAAGGAGAATGGTGAGGGAGAATAATGTGATTTACATGTAGTCGAATAACTTGTACAACTGAAGGTTGATGTGGCTCTGTAGCAAGAGCCTATACATTCTTTGTATGTACAAGAGGCTATACAGGAGGAGAGGAGGAGGAAGATGAAGATCATATGGAGGAGGTTGTACAACCAGAGAGTTAGGAGACCCATATGCATTAGGAGAAGGTTGTACATCAAGAGGAAGAAGTTGCACACTATCTTGGAGGACTGTATGAGATACTTTTTCTTACACGATACTGATATTATGTTGCCAACAAATTGTGGTTTAATCAAGTATGTTAGTTATTTTTATTTTGAAATTTTTTAGAGTGTATTTAAAATATTTAATTAATTATTACTTTTGTTTTATATTTATTTTGAATGCACGATTAATGTTAAATATAATTGTCCATGGTAAAAAAAACTGCAATAATTTACTTCGCAATAACTCCTGTGAAATATAGAGTAGTGGATGAATTATTTGGATTAACAAACACATTTATGCATTTGTGGATAGGTGTCATCCATAGACATCGTCATTTCACATGTCATTTGGTGAATCAAATATTACTTTAGATGATGTTGCCAACCTATTAGACATATGCATTAGGGGTGAATTTTACATTCAATTGTCCGACCTAGATAAAGTTATGGCATGTAATCTTACAATGAATTTATTAGAAGTGCCTACTGCTAAGATATGAGATGAAACTAGAAAGATCAGTGGTGCACACTACAAGCTGGATTGGGTGAAGGGTGTCTTTAGAAGCCAATGTTCTACGAAGATATTTGATTTTGTTGTTAAGGCGAACCTGTTGAATTTGGAATTAAGTATTATTTTCCCATACAAGAGCCATACATTAGTTGATGTCAACTGTATAGTTATATTTCGAAAGCTTTACATTCAGCGTGCAATGACACTAGTTAATAGTTTTTCCTCCTTTGTCACAACTAGTATTAATTTATTATTCCTTCCTCTTTCTTCGATCTCTTTATTTGATTTGGTGATGATAATAGTTACTTTGTTTTAAAATACCAATCTCTCTAGCCTAATTCACAATAGCTTCTTGCCTTCTCATATATCAAATATCTGAAATAAAATATAAAATAAATTATAATAATAATTTTTTTAAATTAATTATAATTATTCGCACCTGATCTATGGTGAAAATATTTGATGACTCTTCATCATATGTATATTTTTCATTGTTTTTAGTCTTATTTATCTTTTATTCATTAGTTAATTTAAAGAGTTTATTTGATATATTTTGTTAATTGTATTTCTTTGATTTAATGAAATGTTGATATTCTTATTTCCATGATTAAGTAGATATTTTTGGAGTTTTGCGTTGTTACTTTGTTTTAATGCAATGCTGAATTTTGGTGAGAAATTAACATGATCTATGTGGAGTATTTCAGTCATATTTGGAGTTGTAGATGTCCAATTGGATTCAAACCAAGTGCAAATGAAAGCTAAGATCCATAGCGACAACATTCATGAAGACACCAAAACCCAATTCAGATTCAAAAGAGGAGAAAAATGCAGAAATCATCAAACAGAAGAAGTTGTGCGTCTGAGGCGCATTTTCACCATTTTGAATTTGCCGAGGCGCGCCTGAAGCACAAATTATGGGGCTTTGGACGCGTGCCACGTGGCTAAATGTTTAAAAACACGTTTTTTTTCCCTCACTTTTTAGGGATCTTTTTTACTATTGGGAAGTTGGGAGACTTGTGCCCTAGCATAGAAACTCATATACGGCCGTTTCTAACACCATTGCAGTAGTTTTATCAAGAATTATTCATGAATCTTTCTTGTAATTATTCTCTAATCTCTACATTTTCTATCTCTTTCATGAGTAACTAAACTCTATTTTTTAGGGATGAGTGTAACAAGATGAAACCTTTATTTTTCTAATTTGATTTCTAGTTATATGAATGAGTTTATTGAATTATTTTTCTCATCTTTGAGCTTAATGTTTTTTATTGCTTGATCAACATAAAATATTCTATGATTCGTATTTTGAAACGAATGTGGACTTTACGAATGCTTGAGACGAGAAATTCATGAATTTATAGTCTAGGAATAGATACAGGTCATGAAAACCAATTAAAATTAGTAGAAGAGGAAATAGTTTAAAAAGATAATTCATGTACAATAATGCTTAATTCTAATTGTAAATCTACTAAGAAATTAGGGGTTACTTTGGAATTAAAGGTTCTGTCACTAAGACATTAAGACAATAATAATAAAGAGAATTCGGTAATAATTCAATAAAGAAATTCAATAACTAGGATCAAATTAGACACCAAGATTGGATTCGAAGTGAAACTCATCCCTGACATTTTTCTTATTATAAAGGATCAATTTTATTACTATTTTTATTTCAAATATTATTTCAATCAATTCAGAAAACTTTTTGTTTAACACCGATACTACCGTTTTTTATTATTACTTGCAACAATTTAGTACACTTGCTGAAATGCTATCAAGTTTTTTTTTGGCGCCATTGCTAAGGATTTCCATCTAACTATTGAGTTATAATTTAGCTACTTAATTGAAAATTTTTGTTCTGCAATAAATTTTGTGTTTTTATTTTGAAAAAAAAACTGTTTTTCTTTTATTTTCTATTTTTATTTGTTGAGCTTGCTAATGTCGTGTGCTAGTGGTTTGTCTCTTCTTTGTTTGAGATAACTATTTGCTGTAGAGCATGGAAGATTGTAATGATGATATTCTACTACAATTATATGAAGAGTGTGATACTTGTCTTATATCTGGTATATGTCGTATAATTGAGGGACAAATCTTGAGAGATACATTTTTAAAATATAACCCTCAGATTAGCCCTCTTAGGTGTGACTTTTGCGGAAGAATACATAGGAATGGAACTTGTCCTGATTACTATGTACCACCACTAGAATATGAAGATCTATTGGTCATAGAAGTAGATGACGACGAGTGTTATATTAAAAAGATCAATTGGGAACAAATTTTATCTACTAAAATTTTATCTAGAGAATTAGATGACACAGACTTTAACATCAAGGAAGTTTTGGTTGAATTCATGAAGAATGAAATGGTTTCAGTTGAACGATTCGAAAGTCAATGTGAGAGATTATTTGAGCAAGTGGTTAAGTTTGAGAAGATGGAGGTGAAGTTGAAGATGACTTCATTGTTGTGGTAGAAGAAGATAAGCAAGAGGAGAACACGAACAAGGAAAATAAAAAAGAAGAGATTAATGAAGTTCGAGTTTCAATTTTTGCCTTGTTCGTCAATGTTCAATTGAAAAGGACATGGAAGCAACATCATTTATTTCTCAAGCTCATGAAATTTCTACCAATCAAAAAAAGAAGAAGAAGAAGAAGAAGAAGAAGGATGATGTGTTCTTCCTGTCATATATGCCACTTTGACAATAGTTGAGACGTCAAGCTAATGACTTTAAAGAAGCGCTTCGTGGGAGGCAACCCATAGGTAGAGGTAACTTTTATTTTTGCAATCTTATTTTTGTTATTTGAATTTGTTTCTTTTTAATTGTGTGTAAACGTACACGATGATGAAAAATTGTTAACAACTTGAAGCTAATCTTAAACTATCTATTTCAGATTTTGAAATTTAAACTTTATTTCTTTGAATTATATCATTGCTCAATTCGATGAGTTTCAATAATGAATGTATTGTTGAATACTCCTTGGTTGTCGAAGTCCCACTTGCCATTTTTTTTTAAAAAAATAAATAAATAACTTTTGTAGTGGCATGTTTGACATTATTTTGATAGTTCATACTTTCTCTTATTATCCTAGCTCTGAGCTTTTGAGCCTAAACACTTTCATTCTTTTTTGTGTGATTATCCAGACGTGTGTTATCCCTTCAGAACTTGCACTAATTCTGGCTTGCATCACTTGTAATTTATGCATACACTGAGGCAATTTTGTTTGGTCGTTAGAGCCTTTGTAACTACCCTATGCAAATTTTATCCTTTGCTAACCCCTTTGAGCCTTGCCCTTTTATTTTGGTTACTAGCCACATTACAAGCCAAAGGCCTGACTTTAATTAAATCACTTTACTTGAAGTTAGATAGGAAAAAAAAACTCTCGTCTTGATAAGGTTCTAACTGTGGGGTTGTCATGGGATATCAACCTTTTACGTTTGGGGTGGTGATTCTCACAAAAAGGGAAGAAAAAAAAAGGAATATAGTTTTAGTTCATTGATAAATTACATCTTCTTAGTTCTTTTATCAATGTTTGAGAAAGTCCACCATAAAATGTGGAGAAAAAGAAAAAGAATAAAAGAGGGAGAATAATATGAAAATGTATGTCTAACTCCAAGTAGTAAAACATACTATCCCAAAATTGTCCTACTCTTACCTAAGCCCCATTACAACCCGAAAGTCCTTCAAAAGTGTGTGTGTTTGTTGCATTGTGATTGCTAACTAGAATTTTTTCAAGCCTATGGTACCGTGACACATGTTCTAGGATTTAGGTGATAAATTAATAACCCTTTCTAAACACTTGAGAGAAATTTTGGTGAGATTGTGTGAGGAGAGAGTTGAACTTGATGTCTAATTGGTGTCAAACCAAGTGCAAATAAAATCTAAGATCCATAGCTACAACTTTCATGAAGACACCAGAATCCAATTCAAACTCAAAAGAGGAGAAAAATGCAGAAAACGTCAAATAGAAGAAGTTGTGCGTCTGAAGCGCAACAGCTGTGCCTGAGGCGCATTTCCACCCTTTTGAATCTGCCAATGTGTGCCTGAAGTGCAAATTTCGTACCTGGGACGCGTGGCATGCGACTGAATTTTTAATAATAGCGTTTTTTCTCTCACTTTTTAAGGATCTTTTTTATTATTCAAAAGTTGAGAGACTTGTGCAGTTTTATAACATCATTGCAACAGTTTTATCAAGAATCATTCATGAATCTTTCTGGTAATTCTTCTCTAATCTCAATCTTTTTATCTATGTCATGAGTAACTAAACTTTATTTGTTAGGGATGAGTGTTACAAGATGAAACCCTTATTTTTCTAATTTGATTTCTATTTATATGAATGGGTTTATTGAATTATTTTTCTCATCTCTATGCTTAATTCTTTTTATTGCTTGATCAACACTAAAATGTTCTACGATTCGTATTTTGAAACGAAAGTGACTTTATGAATGCTTGAGATGAAAATTCATGAATTTGTAGTCTAGGGATAGATATAAGTCATAAAACCAATTAAATTAGTTGCAGAGTCAATAGTTTAAAAGAAAATTCATGTACAGTAATGCTTAATTCTAATCTTAATTCCACTAAGGAATTAGGGTTACTTTGGAATTAAAGGTTCTGTCACTAAGATATTAGGGCAAGAATAATAAAGAGAGTTCGATAATAATTCAATAAAGTAATTCAATAACTAAGATCGAATTAGACACCAAGGTTGCATTCGAAGTGAAACTCATCCGTGACATTTTTCTTATTATAAATGATCAATTTTATTATTGTTGTTAAATTTCAAATATTATTTCAATCAATTCAAAAAAAAAATTGTTTAATTTTAGTAATTAAATATATTTCGATTGTAAAACGCAATCTTTGAGTTCGACACTCGGCACTACCGTTTTATTATTACTTGCGACGATTTAATACACTTGTTGGAACGCTGTCAATATGTGTAGTATCTACTTATATTTTATTACATAATAATAGCAGTTTATCCGTATATGTTAAAAATGATATAAATAATATAAATAATTTAAATTTATTTTTTTAAATGGTGTATAACAAAAAACTATTTCACAAGTTTTCTAATACAAAAGAGTTTATTAGGAAACTTGTGAAATGTTTTCCATTTCAGTCTTTGTACCGAGAAACTTATAGCAACTTTTTCGGTAAATTCCAAAAAACTTTATATAAATTAAGTTTTTTTGGAAACTTTCGAAAAAAATTTGCGTACCGAAAAACTTAAAACCGTAATTTCTTAAAATCTTTGAATGGTGAAAAGTAAATTTGAGTTTGTAAAATTGAAAAAAAGATAAAGTTGACATTTCTGAAAAATTGTGAGATACAAGGTTAAATTTTCCAATGAACGAGTTACTAGAAAAACATATTGAACAAAACATAAGCATGAAATCCAAATATTTTTCTATATCTCATTTTTTTCTCTATTTCTTTTTCTTCCTCGTCAAGCATATCACATTTATCACTTTACTCTATCAAAATGTCAAAAGGGTGTATAAATGTCCAACAATAATTTGTTTCTTAGAAAATTTTGTATATATAAATGTCCAACAATAATTTTTCTTAGAAAATTTTGTTATATACAGTATATCCTTTTGACACTCACTGTTTGATACTCAACCTTAGTATAATATTAACAATATTAATTACTAATCTTATCCGTTAAGAAAAATTATCTCAATCTTACCCCTAACATTTTTAGAACCAAAATAAAAATTCGGAACGGGAGAAAGCACTCACCTCTCAACCAAAATTTTGGTACACAATTATTATTATTTTGTTACGTACACAATTAATTTTAAGTATCGATAATTTGACAACTAACATTTTTTATATTAAAAAAAATTAATAATAAAATTTTAGATTTATAGATAAATACGAAAAAATTCATAAAATTAAAAAATCTAGGATTCAAGATATTTTAACTTATGAATTTTACAGTACAAAATTGCATTTTGGAAATTGACAATTAAAATTTTTAAAATTCCAAAAGTTATTTGTTAAATTTCATGTGTCGATTTGAAAATAGAAATACATTGTACCGGAAATTTCAATGATGCATTTACCAATATGCATTTACCGTTATGCATTTATATACATTGATGCATTTATTCAAGAAATTTCAATGATGCATTTACCAATATGCATTTACCAATATGCATTTATATACATTGTACCGGAAATTTCAAAGAGGAATGAAAGCCAACAGTCCAAAAATTGTACTATATATGTTTTGAGTGATGTTTTTACCCAAAAAAATATAGCACAGTTGTTGCCTCATGTATTTGAAAAATATAACAATGTAAATAAATAAAATAGAAATAGAGAAAGAAAAATTATGTGTCGATTTGAATGATGCATTTACCGTTTATCGTATATTTGATGCTCCAGATGCTATACTTCAATGGATTAGAGATATTTTGGTACGTAATTGAATTATTATTATCATCGTTTGATCAAATACAGACACATGACAATATTGGGGTGTTGAGAATGATGGAAAACATAAGCTAACCATTGAAGGATGATAGTTGAAAATAGTTAATGTAATTTTTGGATTTCTACAACTACACATTAGCTCATACATTGAAGGGTCATTCACTCATTCATTTGTTAAACATTTAAATGAAGAAAAGAAAAATAGATTTATGATATGACAAAGTATTATGTTGCACAGAGACACATACTACTCAATAGCGGATCTTTTAGTAGATAGGGGAGGATTGTGCCCCACACAATGGAAAAAAAATTATAAGTGAAATTATTATAATATTTTCATCTAAAATTGAAAATCACCAATAGCTCAAATGATAACCATACATCTCTCGATCATTCATCATCTCCTTATCTTCGCAAGACAACAACAACAATGCTGCAACATCTAGTAGCATTTCTCCTCCAACACCGGAGTCTCTAAGCAACGACAACAATGATGAATTGAGGAGATAGATCTTGATAAAGTTGTCTTTCTCGTGACCTCCACTCTCGCGGCTACTAGTAGAACAACTTCATCCCTTGTATCGCTCTCAACTCTACCTCTAGATCCAACTCAAATTTTGACTCTAGAAGTTAATTAGTAGATGAAGAAATTGAGGTATATGAATTCACTCGATCTGATTTAGTTACTGCTATAGATGATTTTTAAAAAATGAATCACAAATTGTCTTTAAAACTGAAAACACTTAGGAAAGAAAATACAAATCTAACTGAAAATGTTAATATTTTAAAGAATGAAAGTGCTAAATTTAAAACAGAAAATATAACTATGAAAATTAATATTACTGAACTTAAGACATATAATGCAACTCTGAAAAATGATATTATTGAACTTAAAATAGAAAATGCAAATTTGAAAACTGATATTGATGAATTTAAGGCTTAAAATCTAACTCTGAAAAGTAATTATAGTTTAACATCAATTGAAAATACCACATGTAACTCTAATAAGCATGAAGAAATATTTCATGATTTTCTTGATAATGGTATGGAAAGAAGCAAGTATACATCTATGATTTATGGTGTTAGTAAGAATGATAAAAGAGGAATATGATTTCAAGAAAAAGTAATTGAACCTAAGTTTGTTGCCTATGATGATTTATGTACTATTTGTGATAAGAAATGTCACACTAAAATATCTTGTCCTATGATAACCACATGGAATGACAAGAAAACCTTCAAGAACTAACAAACCAAGACCCAACCAGATTTGGGTATCGAAGGATAAAATTGTTTATGTTGCAGATGTTTATAGGCAACCAAATTGAAACACCAATTATGGTGCCTGGTCAATCGATGTTGCAATATATGAAGGCAAAAAGGTCTATGTTCCAAGCCCTCAAACCGAAGCCATCTGACTCTGGTGGAAGAAGAACTGGTCAACGCAATACTTAACAAAATTAGAACCATATAATGAACCAGACATATCCGAAAAATCTAAAGTATCAAAATAACCAAAACTGGCAGAGAAATCACACATATCAACAAAATAAAAGCTGGTGTCGCGGCCTAAAATTTCGAGTGTTTTTCTCGAATTCAATGGAGTAGCCACCAAAATTTATTTTAAAATAAGGGAAAATATTGGGAAACCCTTAAAATAGTAAAATAAAAAATATGGTCTTTGAAACCAAATTTTGAGTTCGGGAGTCGATTATGCGTAGGGAAGGTACTAGCACCATACGACATCCGTTAAAATACGGTTACCTATAATTAATTGTGCAAAATTAATATTAACTTAAGTATATTTTTTTTTCTTTATTATTAAATATGAATAACAATTATTACTATATTTCAAATATGATTTTGAAATTAATATGTACTTAACAAATAAAGGACAAAAAAAAGAAATTTTTATTTATGTGCTTGACAAGAATGTGATCTTGCTCCTACGTATCTCCCGGTGCGATGGAGAAATCAAAGCTACGTAGTTCTTGGTTAAAAAAAAAATACGGATGTGTTGAGTGTATTTTAAAGAAAATTTATTTTGTGATAAAAAATGTTTTTGACAAAAATAGAAAAAAAATAAAAGAGTTTGATTGAGTAGATATATTAAGATACGAATTTTAAGACGATCAAGTTGTTCAACTCGTGTCCCAAAACTCAAGGAATAAAGAAGATGTCACATCTAATTTAATCCTCTAAAAAAATATTTTATTATTCTCGATTTTTAAATTGAGTTTCAAAACCACCAAGTAGTACAACTTGTGTTTTAACACTCAGAGATAAAAAAGAGTTACATCTAATAAATAGGTCGATTTTAGATTAGTTCATTAAAATAAATAAATGACTGAATAAATAAATAGAATAAAATAAAATAAAATAAATAAAGAGAATTTTAGAACTATCAAGTTGTACTACTGTGTCCTAACAACTCAAAGATTAAAAAAAGGGTTACATCTAATAGATAAGTTGATTTTAGATTAGTTCATTAAAATAAATAAATGAATAAATAAATAGAATAAATAAATAAATAAATAAATAAAGAGAGCTTTAGAACTATCAAGTTGTACCACTTGTGTTCTAACAACTCAAAGATTAAAAAGATATCACATCTAATTAATTTTAACATGATATTTATTTGTATTTTTTATGATAAAATTAATATTTAATGATAAAGGAAACTAACCCCTTTTTTTTAATAAATAAATAAAAAATATTTAAATGGGCTAAGCTTGAACAGATTTTATTGTTTGATATTAGAACATGGGCCCAACTTAACTTAGAAGATAAATTTTGAGTGAAGCCCAAACTTACCTTAATAAAAGAGGGTTGAAATCTGAAAACCCTAATTTCAAACTTAAGGAAGGCGGCTGCAGTACTAAGGGAGGCGGTCACACAAATCAGAATGGCTAGGCAGCAAAACAAGATAAACGAACAAAGAATGAAGACGACAATGGTAGAGACATAGGCGACAACGACGACGTCTAGGATGACCTCGGATGATGACAGTGACAACACGGTGGCGACGGTGGTAGCAAGGCAACGACGGTGATGACGTAATGACATCGTCCCAAGTGTGAGTTTTTCTCGTTTTTTTTATTTTACTCTAAAAAAACAAATCTTATTTTTATATTAGCTTACATTTATATAACAATAGAACTGTGTAAAAGGAAGGAAATACCTTCTCTTCTTCTGGCTTGTTTCCTTTTGCTACTGCCTTTGTTGTCTCCTTTTTTCTGCTTAAGTATTTTTTCTATTCGTGTTTGATTTCTCTTCTCTGTGTGTTTTTTATCAGTGGTGTCCAAAAAATAGATCCTCCCTTTTTGAAATTGATAAGGCATTTTTTATAGAGTTTTTTATGTGTTTAGTTGTTTTCTGGTCTGTCTTGGTCTTTCTCTATCTGTTTCCCGTTTGATGTTTTGATTGCTTTGCTCATCATCTGCCTTTTTCTGCATCCCTGATGCCTTCATAGTTTTAGCTTATTTGTTCTGATCTGTTCATTGCTGAGCTTTTATTTGTCTTTTAGTTTTTTTTTTTTTTAACTAAAAAATTTGTCTCGTTGTTCTGCACAAAGTGTACCAAGACTGACTTAAAAAAAAGTTTTTTTTAATGTTTCTCTAATTAGTTAAAACAGGAACAGACGTATCAATAAGCATGGTTTGTGCATCAATGGCAGTCATCATCAACATAGCAGGGTTTGGCAGTGAATAAAGTCAACATAGCATGGCTTGATCTGGTTTAATTTTTATTGTAATTTATTTTTGCCTTTATTCTTAGTTTGTAATTTGATTTGTTTTTAACATTCTAATTAGATTTGAAATTGTAAATTTATGATACATAATGAAATTATTTATTGTAAATATTTTATTTCCTTTTTTAAATACATATTTCCTTTTTTATTTATTTTTAACCAAAATAGACAAAATTGGGTACTACAGCCGCCCCTATTTAATTATATTTTACTTGAAAAATATGAAAAATATGAATAACAATGGTATTCATTTTCATGTTATCAGGTAAAAGATAAGTAAATATAAGGACGTTAATTTTGTCCAATAACAAACACATGTATTAAAGTGCATTTGAAATGTTAAAGTGAGAATGATGCAAAAAAAAAAAATTTAGATTCTGATTAATTCCGATGCGTAGATTGACAGAAATAAAGATGATCGTCTTCGGATTGGTTACCGATGCGTAGATCGACATAAATGAAGGTGATCGTCTTTGGATTGGTTGCCGATGCATAGGTCTATAGAAATTAAAAATGATCGTCTTCGGATTGGTTACCGATGCGTAGATCTATAGAAATGAAAGTGATCGTCTTCGAATTATTTACCGATGCGTAGATCTATAGAAATGAAAGTGATCGTCTTCGGATTATTTACCGATGCGTAGATTGATAGAAATGAAAGGGATCGTCTTCGGATTGGTTACCGATGCGTGGATCTATAGAAATTAAAAATGATCGTCTTCAGATTGGTTACCGATGCGTAGATCTATAGAAATGAAAGTGATCGTCTTCGTCTTTGGATTGTTTACCAATGCGTAGATCTATAGAAATGAAAGTGGTCGTCTTTGGATTGTTTACCAATGCGTAGATCTATAGAAATTAAAAATGATCGTCTTCGGATTGGTTACCGATGCGTAGATCGACAGAAATAAAAATGACCGTCTTCAGATTGGTTACCGATGCGTAGATCGACATAAATGAAAGTGATCGTCTTCGGATTGTTTACCGATGCGTAGATCGTAATTGGTCCAATCTTGAAGGTAGATAGATAAAGAGAGGGAAATACGTATATGATATTTGCAATTCGGATGATAAGGTATGAACAATTCATGTGTGTGTGATGCATTGAGTATAGGTAAAGTGTCAATGAAGATGCATGGATCATGTGAGTATGAGGAAATTATGTATGGTTTATGTGTCATGCATTATAGATAAACTTTTGTTCTTTTATTTGATTCCTCGATCCTTATGTTTTCTCCGTTCCAAGATTCAATGGATAAAGTAAAGACAAATATTGTTTCCACATGATGACTCTTCGTATCTATCGAATGACCACTTTTGCAAAGTGAAGCAAAAATCCATTGTTTTAAAATGACTACGCTCCTTATTATTCTAACGCACTCATATATATTGAGAATCAAACGAGTTCCCGTGTATATTTTCAAGTGTCAAATGTTTAAAATATTTTTATATTTTCACATATTTCAAATTCCAACATTTATTATTATAAAACAAAATTTGAACAATAGAACACTCAATAATGAAAGTGGATTGGTATGTAACATACAAAATTGAATGACAATATTGGAAAATGAACATTCGTTACATTAAAAGCAAAACAATTGAGGCAGGGGTTACCAATGTGGGGATGAGTATGTTTAATTTAAGTGGAGACATAACAAACGCTAGTCATTCTTGTAATTTAGGAATCCTAATAATCAGCTTCCAAGAATAATAATTGCCACAGTTTTGAAGTGCTTGATTTTTTTTATCCTAACTTTTGCATGGAATACTCTTCCAAGTTTCCAATCCATCGGGATGCTCTAATTTTTGCCTAGGTCGCCTTTTCAGGTTTTCAACCTAGCGAGCTCGTCACCGTTTTTAAGCATAATATTTTTTTGACTACATCTGAATTTATTGGAAGTGGAAGGTCATCTCCATCCATTTCTGCGAGTATTAGAGCTCCTCCAGAAAAGCTTTTCTCACAACATATGGTCCTTCGTAATTCGGGCCCACTTTCCACGAAAATCCTTCTTTATGGGCAATATTTTCTTTAACACCAAGTCCCCTTCTTGAAACTCTCGAGGACGGACTTTTTTTTCTCGTATGCCTTTGTAAGTCTTTTTTGATATAGCTGGCCATGACATAGAGCTATCATTCTTTTTTCTTCTATGAGATTTAATTGGTCAAATCGTGATTGAATCCACTCCGCCTCTTCCATTTTTGTTTCCATCAAGACTCTGATTGAGGGAATTTCAACTTCAATGGGAAGTACCGCTTCCATTCCGTACACCAATGAGAAGGGAGTTGCCCTTGTTGAGGTACGAACAGATGTTCTATAGCCATGTAATGCAAAGGGAAGCATTTCATGCCAATCCTTATATGTCTCCACCATCTTTTGTATAACCTTCTTGATATTCTTATTTGCTGCTTCTACAGCCCATTCATTTTTGGACGATATGCCGAAGAATTATGATGCTGAATTTGAAACTATCACACAACTCCTTCATCATTTTATTATTCAGATTGGCCGCATTGTCAGTGATGATCTTATTTGGTAAGCCATATCGACAAATCAATTCTCTTTTGATGATTTAACAACCACACTTCTCGTCACATTGGCATAAGAAGCGGCTTCAACCCATTTTGTGAAGTAATCAATAGCTACCAAGATAAACCGGTGACCATTGGAAGCTTTGGCTCGATGAGTCCAATAACATCCATCCCCACATTGAAAACGGCCATGGTGATGTTAAAACATTCAAAGAGGTGGACGGTACATGTATTTATCAGCATATATTGACACTTATGACATTTCTTTACATGACTAAAGCAATCAGATTCCATAGTCAACCAGTAATAGCCAACCCTCAAGATTTTTCTTGCCATTGCGTGTCCATTTGCATGAGTTCCAAAAGAACCTTCGATGAACCTCTTGAATAATTTTCTCTGCTTCTGCTTGATCCACACATCTGAGGAGAACCATATCATGATTTCTCTTGTAAAGCACATCACCATTTAAGACAGAAGTTCATTGAGAGTCTCCTCAAAACCCTCTTGTGGTTTTCTGAAATACCTGATGGATATTATCTATTCTTAACATAGGACTTGATATCATAAAACCATGGTTTGCTATCAAGCTCTTCTTCTATTGATAAGCAATATGCCAGGTTTATCTCTTTGTGAATTTTTATGACTGGCCCCGTCTTGATTAGGTTATTTTGAACATTGACGACAAAGTGGCCCAAGGCATCAGCTAACTGGTTTTCCTTCTCGAGGGATATGGTGAAAGAGTATCTTCCTCAAAAGTGTTCTGTCAATCTTTGATATGGGTGATACATAATACAATTTTAGAATCTCGCGTTCCCACTCTCCTTCGTCTGATGGATACAACAAGTGAGTTCCATATACCTCAAGAAATTTTACATTTGGATTCGATAGCTCTTTAATTGCCCATTATCACATGCTTCATATTCGCAATATTGTTTGTACAGATCAAAACACATACCTAGCCGTAAAGGAGTGAACCGGTTCTTTTGGAGAAATCAATAATGCTCAATTCCATGCCCTAACGCATTAGAGCACCATATAACGCACCACCTCTCATTTTTTCTTATCAGATGATTCGAATCTCTTCAACTAAAGTCTATGTCTTCATCGAGGAATTTCTACACTGCATTGATTGATAAGCTTCACCGGTTGTTGGCTAAGTAACCTGCTAGGTGCGCTTCCTTTGATAGATTTTTGTGTAACATATACCAAAGTTGTATTTGATAACAAACATCTGCCAACGGGCGATCCTTCCAGTAAGAAGCGGTTTTCAAGATGTTTTATTGGGTCATTTTAGACACCAACCAAGTTGTATGAATAACAATGTATTGCTTAATCCGAACGAACCCAGTCAATGTACCATGGCAAACATGTTCGTTCAACAGTGAATATCTCGTTCTCACAGCTGGTGAACTTTTTGCTCAGAATAATAAATAGCATGTTGCTTTCCTACCAGATTCATCATGCTGCCACCGTACACAACCCATTTGACTCGTCAAGTACTGTGAAGTACATAATAAGTGGTTTCCAGGAATATGAGGCACTAGGATTGGAGGTTTTGATAAGTACTGTTTAATCTTTTCGAAAGCTTTTTGACCATTTCTCATTCCATTCAACCTTTTGGTCTTTTCGCAATCAATTTGAAAATAGTGCAACATGTACGGTGAGATGCGATAAAAACCCCCCCCCCCCGCCCCCCCCCCGCAATGTATTCAATCTACCAAAAAGCCACGAACTTCGTTTTCCGTGGTGGAGCCGGATTTCTTATTGCTCTTAACTTATCTGGTTCCACCTCTTCCCTTTTTGACTAACGATAAACCCAAGCAACTTGCCTGATCTTACACCAAAAGTGCATTTAGCAGGGTTTAAACGGAGTCTGAACTTCCTTAGTCGCACAAACAACTTTTGAAGGTTAATAACATGTTCTTCTTCGGTCCGAGATTTTGCAATCATATTATCCACGTAAACCTCTATTTCCTTATGCATCATGTCATGAAACAAAGTTACCATTGCTCTTTGATAGGTTGCCCCAGCATTCTTCAATCCAAATGGCATCACTTTATAACAAAAAGTCCCCCATTGTGTAATGAATGTAAATTTCTCCATAGCTTCGGGAGCCATCTTGATTTGATTATACCCTGAGAAACCATCCATGAAGGAGAAAAGAGAATATTGAGCAGTGCTATCTACTAGGACATCAATGTGAGGCAAAGGAAAATCATCTTTTGGACTAGCTTTATTTAAATCCCGATAATCAACACACATTCGAACTTTTCCATCTTTCTTTGGAACCGGAACAATATTAGCCACCCATTGAGGATATTTTGCTAACTGCTAAGAAACCAGCATCAAATTGCTTCTTGCCTCTTTTCTCTTATTAGTGACATATCAGTTTCATCCTTCTCAACTTCCGTTTAATGGAGGTAATTCAGGCTTGAGCGGTAGCTCGTGTTCAACTTGTTAGTATCTGAACCCGGCATATTCCCTGATATGAACCATGCAAAAACATCCACATAATCAATTAAAAGTTTACAACTTTCTCGCTCACTTCTTTCATAGACATACAATTTTTATTCCTTTTTATCACGTCAGCCCTAAATTGATCACCTCAACAGTCTTGATAGGGTTGGATTATCTTAGCTTCCCTGTTCAATTAAGTTTCTAATTCTGGGGGAAGCTTCATCATATCGTCTTCACATCCTCACCAGCATGATTATCAGACGTTCAAAATACAAGAAATGGTTCTAGCGCTTATTTTTCAACATATTCATTTTCGACTCATGGCATTGTTTTAATTAAGAAGAAGGAAATAAAAAGAAAATATGAATAAGGATTGCCAAAAGATAAGAGAAAGAGAAAAAAACAAAACCAGTTGAGAATTCAAATAATGCATTTATTGATAATAAGTACGAATTGAAATACATATGCCTAAACTAGTTATCCTTATAGCCTTGGGAGAGCAAAAGGAGTTAAAAATACATAATTACTTTGAACACGAATTACACAAACAACGGGAACTCGATGATCTTCCAATTGTTGAGAATTGTGTTTGGAGGGACAATGGTACCTAGTTGAGGTATCCTCATCAGCATGATCTCTTCACGCATACAACCACCTGAAGTCAGCATATATCATTCCAGCGCTTTGAAAAGTTTGACAAGTGTCAAAAATAGAGATCTTTTGTGAATTTGGTACTGATTTTCCCAACGAGCTACTTGCTTTCTGTTTTTCCTTTACAGCATTCTCCTTGATCAGCTTTGGTAGTCATATCCAACCGTACTTATCCTTCCTTTTTTTGTATTTCTATCAATTTCCGAATTTAACATAAGCTCTCCTTCTTCCACATGAATTTTGTAGACTTCAATAGAAGGGTAGATAGTTTTGATTCTTTAAACGAAGTCTTCACCCATGAGACAGGAATTGGCGATTTCTAATGCTTGGAAGGAATCTCATGCTTCTCTGTGTCTCCAATGTACCGTAGAAGATAGATGATTCAATATCATATCTTCTTCCCAGATGATTAATCACCAGCTTGATTGTTCACTAAAACTTTAGCTTTTTATGGAGAGTGGATTCCACTGCTCTAGCACGTGATCCACAGTCTTCCCTAAAGGCACTGTACGCGGCTTATATATCCATCACTTGAAAAGTTATTCCAAAGTTATGGGGTGATTTGAATCGAGCAGGTCAATATCACCATAACTTGTCTTTGGACCCGTCAAATGCTTTCCCACCATAGCATGCATTCAACCAAGTCCCATCAAACAAAGAGTTTTGATAGTGTTGAATTTTGCATGAATTTAACGATGAACCATTATCAACTAGCACTCGCGCAAGAATATGATCATGACATTTCACAGAGATGTGTAGTGCTTTATTATGCTCCACCCCTTCAGCTGGTAATTCAACATCACTAAAACTCAACCCGTTACAGGCGGTGATATTACCGACAACTCCATCAAACTGGTCAACGGTGATATCATGAGTAACATGGGCCTCGTTTAAAACTTTCATCAGTGCCCTTCTATGTGCTTCAGAGTTTAATAACAAAGAAAGAACAAATATCTTAGAAGGGGTTTGATTTAGTTGATCTACCACCTTATACTCACTTTGCTTGATAAACTTCAAAAATTCATTAGCTTCTTCTTCAGGTATTGTCTTTTTGCAAGTTTCTGATCCTTTTATGGCATGATACACAACATCCTTCCCTTTTTCTCCACGACCTTCCTTTTTCCTAAGTTCTTCAGGAGTGTATACTCGACCACTTCGGGCATCCGCCAATCCCTGAATTCTGGGTGATTATAGTCTTGAGGCTTAAAGATATCACCTGATTGATGAATTTACTAAATGGGATGTGACTTTCACAACTCCATGGACACGGCTTTGTTATTTTTCAATAAGGCGAAAGAGGTTGGTGCTGAACAATTAATTGCATTTTTCCACTATGAATTGGTTTAGGATTCTTTCTCATAGAGATTTCAATGGTTCCTTGGAAAAGATCTTTTTTTTCCATGATGGCTCTATGGTCGTACATAACATCTGTTGTGTACTGGTCCATCTCTCTTCAATGAGTTGACATGGTATTCCGTGAACCGACAAAGGATTATTCCACGTTGGACATCTTACCTTGAAGGTAAAGCCATTTATGCATTGTCATTCTTGCACGTTTAGTTTTTTAAGCTTGACAATCTTCGACGGAAGCCACGGCCAGCATGGTATTCACATTTGCGTTTGGCATTATTACATTCGAAAATGGTGGTTCTAGAGGTTTCATTGCCTCAGGACTACATTGATTTATGGAGTAAGTGAGGCAACAACTGATGTACGTGACAGGAATTGGGTCAAAAGTTGTCCTTTTTTGATTGAAGGTGTCTGTAGTGTTTAAGATGGATTTTGGTTCGCATTGATTTTGTTGGGAAAAATGCGGTAGGTGGTGGTGATAAAAAAGGTGGTCTTGAAGGGTGATATTGAGGGTATGAAGCTTGTGTGGTTGCAGCCACATATGGATAAGGAGTGTAGGGACTTGTGTGATATTGGGGGCTGGAAGTTTGGGGATCGATAAGAATGATGAGTGGGAAAATAGGAGATTCTGGGTTTAACCATTACAGCATTAGCGGTCTATTTTTCTTTTTTGTGAATGTCGTTTGGGGTCTTTATATGTCAGTTGCTGCACATACGATCTTGCCACTTCTCATCCCACTTTCTATCTTTTCTCCTATCATTGCAAGTCAGTGAAGTTTGATGACATGTCCCAATCATCTTATCATAAAAAGGTGACTGGAGAGTATCCATAAACACTACCAATCATTTCTTTTTCAGATAATGGAGGTTCTACTTGTGATGCCCATTTCCCTCAACCGTGCGGCGATTATTCTTTAAAAGCTTCATTGTCTTTTTCAATGAATTTTGCAATTGCATCCTATCAGGGCCATGTGATGTTGTAATGTATTGCCTCAAGAAGCATAAGCCAGTCTTTCATGAACGAATACGACTTCAATTCAAGATGCATATACCAACTGACGATGTCCCACTCAAACTATCTTGAAAGAATGAATGAGAAGTTTATCGTATGAGCATGAGAAGCCATTTTCTGCAAATACTAGTTAGATGATTTTTTAGACATGTGTTGCCTTTGTATTTTTCAAAGTAGGACCTTTGAATTTTGGAGGATGTCACATCAGGAACCAAACCACATGTCAAAAGCTCGGAGACCATAAACATTATCCCTCAATGCTTTGATTCGCTCTTCTAAGACATGAAATTTTTCCTTTGATTGTGTATCATCCCCAATGTGACGTGGATGCCATTCCCGTTAACATCAAAATTGGGCATTGAGGTACACTATATGGAATATTTTCTGTGGGTAGTGTATTTGGGGTGGATATATCCCATATGAGGAGGATTTGTGATTGGTTTAAGTTTGGGGATCGACAGCTGAGTGGTTTTGGTTATTTTCTATGGGTTGATGACTACAATGCGGAGTAAAACAGGCGGAGACCATATATAGGAAATTGCATAGCTGCTATGCGGAATTGTTGGTTAGTTGGGGTAAAACCCGGTGGATGGAAAGAGTAGTTTGGTGTTCTTCATTTACATTGGAGGATCCCCATCTGTATTCTCCTTTCTCGCCAAAGCCTATATAGCTTCCAATATTCGATCGACCTTTTCCTTCAGTTGGTTGAACCGCGTTCTTATCATCTTGGTTTTGCTCGAGTTCATCCATGATCTTGGAATTCGCGCGCGTTCGATAAGGGTTGTCGGGAATCAGCTTTTGATTTTTATCTGTTTTTTTTTATATAAAGTAAATAAATAAATAAAATTTCTATGAGTATTAAAATATGAATGCGATGGAAATAAAATAAATTAGTTAATTATGATAGTTGGATAGTGGGGAATCATACGCCTTAGGTAATAGCAAGGACAAATTATTAGTGAAGAAAATATGAGGACTGGAAATCAAAATAGAAAATCCTTCATTGATAAGAAAAAGAGTACCTCATATTCAAATTAAAAACTACATTGACTATGGGATTTCAATCTTCTTTTTTAATAGGACAACCAATTTTCTCCTCCAATTCTT